>JAXQQM020092425.1:0-108370 GCA_034641835.2 Pinus albicaulis | reverse complement strand
CTAGCTGCAGCAATCTGCGTCCTCCTTCTTGGCTGTACAAACTCGTCCTTTTTCCCACGTGTGAGCTGAATTCGTCCTCCAAGGAGCTCGTACTAAATCAGAGAAGAGAAGAAGATGTGTGATGAGTGAGTGTGAAATGCTCTCCAAGTTTGACTGTATTTATATACATCATTGAGGTGTGTGACACATCTGCTGGGGGTGTAAAACCTTAAGGCCGACTTGCACATATAATTTATTATAAATAATAAATTCAAAATAAATGTTCTGATCATCGGATTTAGATAAATTTTATATGGATCTTACACCTCTCCGAAAGAGGAATCCAATAAAAATATCGGTGTCTTCATCTGAGCATCACAACATGGAGTTTGGACCTAGTTGTCCAATTTTAACAGGTAAGCCCAGAGAGCTTAAAACAACATGATATTCCAGTTGGACTTGTGCATCCCAATCGTACGCTGAAGCATAGTGACTAGAAATTTGTTCATGGCTTCAACCTGGCCATTGGTCCGAGGGTAGTACGACATTGAGCTGTTGTGACGCAGACCCAACTTAGAAGTCAACTCAGCCATCATGTAATGATGAAAATGAGAACCATGATCGATAACAATGGCTTGAGGGACACTAAACCTAGTAATGACATGATTGAACAGAAATTGCGCGGTTGTCTTACCGTCAGCTGTAAGTGTAGGCATTGCTTCGGCCCATTTAGTGAAGTAATCAACGAAAATGATAATATAAGCATGCCCCCCGGCTGAGTCAGAGTTACACGTCATAAAATTGATGCCCCACTTTGCAAAGGGACCAATGGTAACGACAGGATGAAGGTGTGTGGGTGGCGCGTGCATCTTGCGCTGGTAAATCTAGCAATCATGACACTTGTGGACAAAAAATTTGCAGTCTTTAAAGATGGTAGGCCAGAAATAACCAACACAAAGAATCTTTTATGCGGAAGCATATCCAGACATGTGACTGCCATAGGTGCCAGAGTGGCAATCATTAAGGACTTTTTCAACCTCCTCGAGAGTCAAACACCAACGGAGATTAGAATCATCTCCGATGCAGTAGAGAGTATCTCCAACTATGCAATAAGGTTGTGAATGATGGTGGATGCGTTGACGTGCATCCTTCGTTAACTCAGATCAGAAGGTAGAAGTCTGAAGATATACGATGATATCACCATACCAAGGTTCGAGGGTGTTAATGAGAAAAAGAAAAAGTGTGTCGTTTGGAATGCGTTCCTCGGAACCAGATGGAGCAGAATCAGAAGGGAGAGAGAAAATCAAATCCGCAAAACCAATGATTTCTTTGATTTTGCGGTAGTAAACTCCAAATCAAACTCCAAGAGGATAACAATAAACTTAGAGTATTTTCCCCCCAGCAGTTGACGAGTCAATATGTAGGTCATAGGGTTGCAATTAGAAATCACGGTCACTGTGCGCAATAAAATATAATGACGAAAACGTTGAACAGCTTGAACAACAGCCAATGCCAACTTCTCGACATGTGCATAACGTGTTTTGGTATCAAGAATATTGCAACTCAAATGGTAAATGACGTGCTCGTCACCATCATTGTCGTCTTGCACTAGAACCATGGCAATAATGCTAAACGTGGTAGCCAAATAGAGGGAGTAATCGCGATGATAATTAGGAGGACACAACGGAGGAGCATTGATAATCAATGTCTTCTGTGCATCGAAGGATTTTTGGGCGATCTTATCCCATAGGAACGAGACGCCTTGCTTAGGTAATCGCGTGAAGCCTTTGGCCACTTCAACATAGTTCGGTATAAAACAACGCAGGAAATTAGCTTTCCCTTGCAGACTCTGCAACTGATGTAAAGAGGAAGGGGAGGGGAGATTGACAATAGCTTTGGCTTTGAGGGGATCGAGACAAATGTCGTCTTTAGAGACGATAAACCCTAAGAGTCTACCGGAATCAACGTATAAGACACACTTATGTGGATTGAGTCAAATGTTATAGCATCTACAACGAAGAAATATTTGACGGAGATGATCTGGGTGGTATTTACGCTTAGCAGAATGAGTCGAAAGGTCATCCAGATAAGGTTGAAAAATGTTCTTGATATGATGGAAAGCATATGACATTTCTATTTGAAATGTAGCTCCAAAATTCTTCAAACCAAAAAGGAGCTTCTTATAGGTGAAGGTACCCCAAGGACAGATAAAGGCGGTCTTGTGTTGATTGGCCGGAAGAATATTGATCTGGTTGTACCCAGAAAATCCGTCCATAAGGGAAAAGATCTCACTCCAAGTGCATTCATCAATGATATGGTCAATAAAAGGAGTGGGATAATTATCCTTAGGGAAATCATGGTTGATATCACGGTAATGTACGCAGACACGAATAGTACCCTGCTTATTATCAACAGGAACAATATTAGAAACCCATTATGTCAAGGGAATCGGATAAATGAAGCCAGCTTTAAGAAGTTTTTCAACTTTTCCCTTAATGGAGGTTGCTTTTCTAGGGTGTATAGGACAAAGACGTTGACAAACAGGCTTCACACCAGGATAGGTTGGAATCTCATGCACCACTATACTCGGATCGATTGCAAGCATTTCTTTGTAAGAACAAGCAAAGACGCCGCGAAACTTGCAGAAGAGACTAATAGAGACATCGATCTTATCAGGAGAACAAGTCACCCCAATGTGGATGTTCACGACAACCCACAGTTTGAAGGAGATGTCAATAGGCATCGTTTGCATAATGTTCCCTAAGTTACCTTATGGAAAAACTTCATGTGTCAGGATTGGTGTTTGAAGCGGATGAGAAGGAACTTGGGAAGTGAACTTCTCTAGACAAGTAGACATGGCCCCAAGGCCAGGAATGAAAAAGGAATGATGATGATTATTGTCCCAAGGAGGATACTCAAGAGACATAGTTTCCACGATGGCTTCATTAGTAGGAAATATCTCATTTAAAGGATCGGGCGAATCCGAAATGCTGAGCCAAGGGGATTGAGAATATGTATCAAGAGACATACTCAAAGGAGCATGATCAGAGGGAAGAGGAGCCGAAGCCAAAATAAGTTCACAATAATCAATCTCTATTGGGCTTAACGAAATTGAGTCACCAAACGAATCAATCTGCTCGGGCGAAGGGATGATCCACGGATCATAAGATCTGGAGATCATGTTAACCTGAGTAGTATTGGGTGGAGGAAGAGAAAAAAGACCCATGAGGGCAGGATATTTGAAAAGACCCGATGCTATTCTCTCATAAGGCATGGGAATACGATCTACATATGGGACGTTGCTCTCGGAAGATGAAGAAGTGAAAAAGGTCGATTGATCGACAGTGATAATCTTTCCTTCGTGCGGGAATCAAAGAACACAAAAGAGAGTGGATGGGACACAAAGCATGGCTTGATTCCAACTGCGACCAAGTAGAAGATTGTAATTGAGCTTGGCGTCAACGACTTCAACCTCGATGTTAACCGTTTTCCCTTCTAGCGTAATGGGTAAACTAGCGAGAACACCAAGAGGGCGGGATTCTCTTCCATCAAAAGCTTCTAAAGCGTTTGGAGATGAATTGAGGGCTAGAGAACCAATGGCTTTCTAGCAAGTAGAAGACATGATGCACGTAGATGCACCCTTGTCCATGACCACTCGATGGATATTCTTTCCATTAATCCCAACTTAAATGATCAGTGTAAGCTGGTGAGGGAGACGCGGGACGAAATTTTCCAAATCGAAAGTGATAAGGCTGGAATCGGCATGATCAATCCCTCCGATAGCAGATAAAAAAGCCTTCTGCTGTGACAGACAACTCTGAAGTACTTCCAATGCAGATATAGCAGATGGTGCCTGAGCCAAATCCTCAACAATACTATAATGTTGAGTGGCATGGGCGTTGGGATTGTAGGAAGACTTACAGAGTACACCTTTAGAAGGTGGTCGTATAATGGGCTTAGTACTGGGCTTTTCAATCTGAAGAGGGCCATAACTAGGCAGGGGAGAGTGGCATGGGCGTTGGGATTGTAGGAAGACTTACAGAGTACACCTTTAGAAGGTGGTCGTATAATGGGCTTAGTACTGGGCTTTTCAATCTGAAGAGGGCCATAACTAGGCAGGGGAGGAGGACCATCAACGATTTCCTTCCCTGCTGCTTGACATGGTTCGGTATAATCTTTCGATCGGGTAGCAATAGAGACGGATGCAGGAGCGTTCATCATGAAAACCTAAGAGCAAAATGGGGCGTAGGATTGAGGTTGCTCCACCAACTATGTTTGCTGTGATGGGAAATGTTCTTTAAGAACAATCAGAGTGCCTTGGGTGCCCTTGAGCAGTTGACTCACCTCAGCCCGTCGTGGACAGTCCTTGGTATAATTCTCTTCGTCACAAATCAGAGAAGGGTAATTTGGTTTGCGTTGTGAACCATCATCAGTACGAGATTTTTGAGAATCCTGTTTCAGGGTTTCGGCTTTGGCCTTACCTTTACCCTTCCTCTTACCCTTGGAAGTTTTATCCATTGGATTGGAATAAACGTCATTCACTTCTGCGGTTTTACGAGAATTTGGTGGCTAAGAAGCAATATCATTGGAAGGAGTAGATTTTTTCTTCGCAAGATTTGGAGAAGACTTCTGAGAAGTCTGAGACACAAGACCAATGATACCGTTGACAGATGGCGTCGCCACGCTTTGGAAGTTCCAGGTCGAGGGGCATCAGGGAAGATTTCGTACAATGTGCTAAACTGGGAGTACACAAGATCAAGGTACTGGGCATCAGCGATGCCTTGTTCCTCAGTAACACATGCTCCCATAGCAATTTCCTTAGAAATCAGAGCAACGAAGGAGGTAGTGAACCAATCAGTTAGAAGCTGATCAGGAATCTCAAAATTGATCAAACGAAGACGTTGCCTCCACTCATGAATATGATAAGAGATATGAGTAGCTCGATCTTTTTTCAAGGATGTGAGGAGGTGCGTCATAGTTTCATACCGAACTGGAAACTAAAAATGTGTGAGAAATGCCATGGCTAGAGAGTTGAAATCTTGGAAGAAGTCGTGGGAGAGTTCAATGTACCACTTGGCAGCGACACTAGTGAGAGTCCTTTGGAAAAGACAGAGTCGAATGGAATCGTCCACCCAAGAGTTAGAGGAGCACCAAATATGGTATGTCATAACATGAGCTTAGGGGTCTTCTCCGGACATGCCCTCAAATTTGGGACAATCGCTAGGGATTTTAGTTGGAACTGGAGGCCAATATGGATGATGAAGAGTAGGATTGTTTGTCAACCTCAACACATTGGGCAATTCCAATGTAGCAAGGAAAGGTAATTTTGGATTGAAAGGCATTGCAGGTCGTTGATAAAGACCAGTATTAGGATTCCACCTAGGTTGAGAGAAAAATTTCCCCCATATGTTTTCTCCCCGAGGATTATGTCCATAGGGGTTATAAGCCAGATAATTCTGCCCATACATGGGTTGAGGACCAGGATACTGATTCTGAGTGAACCACTAAGGTCCTGTCTAAGCAACATATGGATTTTGTTGCGAAATGTAAGAAGTGCCTTGAGGCACACTATATACCATCTGGGATTGACCGTGAGGAATGTAAGAAATGCCTTGGGGCGCACTATATACCACCTGAGATTGACCTTGAGGAATGTAAGTGGTGCCCTGAGGCTGAATGGGTTGCCCCTAGCGTGCAGGTTGACGTGGATGCTATTGTTGGACAGGCTGTGCCTGCGAAGCAGGTTGGCCTGGATATTGTGAGCCACTGGGTGTCCCTTGTGGAAGAGATTGGCCTGATGGTTGGGATGGGCCAGGTTGCCCCTAAAGACCAGGGTGAACCTGCTGAGAAATAGAGGGTTTACCTTGTTGTACAAAATTTGGGCCTTGTTGAACGTAAGGATGGTGTTGTTGCACAAAATTTGGTCCCTGTTGTGGATAGGTTTTCCCCCAGGGAACATAATATGCACCCTATTGAAAATAAGGTTGATCAGCTGGAAAAATTGCGTTGTCCTTGTTGGACCGAAGGTTGTCCCTGAAAGGGTTGTCCTTGCGGACCATAAGGTTGTCCCTGTGAACCATAGGGTTGTCCTTGTTGGACCGAAGGTTGTCCCTATAAGGGTTGTCCTTGTGGACTAGACGGTTGTCCCTGTTGGTACGTGAAATGATTGGAGTAAATAGGAGGCAAAATTTCCTTACTCGTCATAATTATGTGGAGGATTAACAGAAGCTTGCGGCTGCTAAGAACCCTGAGGGGTGGAATTCTGCAGCGGAATGGCGAACATGTACTGATCGAATGTCAAACCTCCAGGAATTGAATTCGAAGCAATGAGCGTACTGCTAGAAGGTTGTATTCCTGAAACATGAGGTTGTGATCCACTCACGGCGAGCCGAGCAGGTATCATGGGATTAATAAAAATCGACCTATGAACAATAGAAGATTATGACTGACCGAGTTGTACTAACAACCAACATGGATGAAGCCACACAGATAGTGGGCCGGACTGGGATAGATGTAACAATCGTCGACGTTATGGGAGTCTAGGGTGATGCCCCCGATACGGTGACAGAAAAGCTTCCGGAGGGAGTCGATGTACTTGACCGTGTCAGGTTCTGATATATTGATGCAACACCAGAAATGATTTGATCCAAAGTACGATAACCAGCTAGGGAGATGTTGGCTGTGAGGAAGGTTGATTCGAGACATAAGGAAAATCCTTTGGAAAGAGTTGATAATCCCCTGTAGAAACATGAATCTCTTCACTACTGATGGGACTCGAAGAATCCATGTTAGATGAAGCCATGGTATCATCGAAAAGGCGATGAGCAGTGGCAAGTAAAGATGGTTCTGAAGTAAGAGGAGTAGATTCTTCCTCGTTTCCAAAACCGGCCCAAGTGCTTGAAGGTTACCAATTGATATCAAAAGGCTCCTCAAGACGAGATCGGGTAGCAAGGGGTAAGATACTCAGAATAAGAGCACGCTAGTAATCAAGAGGCCTAGTAGGCTGAGGTGCCCCCGAAGAAACTTCAGGAGAAGGATCTCCACTAGGAGTTGATAAAGGGGACGACGAAACTGGTGGTTCCACCACCGTGACTTTGTCTCAAACCAGGAGAGAAACGAGATGACCAATTCGAGGCTTCAATACCAAACACTAAGGAATTACTTAAGAACAAGCCAATAAAATATCTTTAATGGGCATGTGATTATAGGCAATTGATTGTATGACATTGAAAGAAAACTCTGCCTTTTCGTATTTTAAGAGTCAAGAAATAGACAAAAGATGACTCTAGTCACTTTCAGGTTGAACGAGCGCGAAAGGACAAGTGCTCGATGATTTTTTCAATTTGAGAGAGTTATGAAAGGACCAAAATGACTACTCATGAAATCTAAGCAAGAGGGTGTACCAAGTTTCCGTGAACTGCAATATACACCTTGGTGATCAAATGAAAGAGAAATGACCAAGGACTTAACGTACGTGCAGAAAGTCTCCCTGAATGATGTGTCCGGTGTATCACAGTTACAGGGCAGTAGACTCGGCTTCCTAGGGATAAAGGATTGCAACCTATGAGGATCTCCCTTTATATACTCGACGGTACGGGGAGCACAAGTCTGTGCTAGCGTTGTCTAATGCTAGATGGCGAATGACAACTGTTAAGTTTAATGATGCCAGAACATGTCACTAGCCTAGACCTCTAAATGTATGCGTTAGGTTTCAATGCTTCCTTAGGTTGATTGAATTCATTTTAAAGTTGATCTTGAATTAATGTTGCAATTTCAAGGCCTTACCAAATGTAATCTTGAATCCTTAATGCACATTTATATGCAAAAGAAAATCATTCCAATTCGATGAATGCTAGCTAAGAGAGGGATAGTAGATCATAACGAAGCAGCAATCAATCAAATACAAGAATAAATTTTCCTTAATGCATCTAAGACAACCAAAGCAGAAAACGAAAAGCTATTTCCTTGTTCACTAAAAGCTACTAATGCAAAAGAACGTTTTTCATTTTCAAACTAACAGGAAGAATGCAAATTTGTCCTTTTAGATAAATGAGAAGCAAAATGCACTAGTACACTAAATGACAAAATAGAGACTAGTTTTAAGTAATTCGAATGAAACGATCTAAAGCAAAGAGATCAATCCAACATGAACATCAAGCACACTCAAAACAAGATGCATTATTCCAAGAAATAGGGCTTTCAAATTGGTTCAGTGAGAAATGTAATCCTTGCTCAAGGTGACAGATGGAGAGCTAAATGAAATCCAAGGTGATCATTCAACAACCCAATGACATGAGGAACCAAAAGAAAAGCTAAAACAATCAGTCAACTAAGTGAAAAGATAACGACCAAACTGACTCAAACTCAACTCAGAAGGTTCAGTAAGGAGGTAGTCGGACAAGCGGTGGAAGGCACCTAGAAACCCTAGGGTGATAAACTCCACTGATCATATAAGGGGCAAACAGTTGAGAAGAATGGGACAAGAGAGTCAAAGAAAATCCGGTGGACCAATTGAAAGATGAAAATCCAACCCAGTGGCAAGAGGAACTGACAAACTCAGGAAAAAGGCCAAAATTTTAACCTACAAGATCTGGTGCGTCCGTGAGGCTGTAATCAGTGCAAAACAGAGGATGGTGCGCCTGTGAAAAAGGTAACAAGCGCCAATCAACACCACTTTTCAAGCAACAACAACGTCGAGCTTGAAAACTATGGAAAAAATAAAAACCACTGAGCAGAGGTCAGACTTGACACTCTGAGACTGAATGTGATGGTTGAAAACAGTCAGACATGCAGAAAGCAGAAAAATAATGAAACGACCAAATTTGATCAAATAAGAAAAACACTAGACGAACAACGAGAGACGACAAACACACTGATCCCTAGTATGGTTGCCAACTTGTTGTGCAAATAAATACCCTCTGCGGACAAAGGCAATCCCTTGATGAAGGAGCATCCTGCTCAAATGTCATTGGTTATTTGGGAGACATAGGAGGTCTTATGTTTTCAAGAGAGTTGGTTCTCTAAATGTATTTTTAATGCTTTGAGTGATTTAGAATAGGATTTAATTAATATTGTGAGAATAAATGTAAATGTTCTCGAATGTTGGAGAACATGAGAGAGCTAGATAGTTGAGAGCTCATAGGGATGGAGAGATTTGTGAAATTATTGTAAATCCTAGATTAGGATTTGGTTGCATAAATTTATTGGATTAGAGAGGATCCTTAGGGATAAAAGAGAGATTTTTGGAATTAATGAGGATTTAGAAGAATTAGGGATTTGTTGAGTAAACCAGGGATCTAAACCAAAATTGGTTTATAATCCATTTGTATAAATTGTAAGCCTTGAAAGCATGAAAAAGAAAGAAGATAGGCATAGAGATTCATGATTTAGATCGAGGAGGAGGATTTTGATGGAAATAGGGATGGAATAGAATAAAATTTCATTTTCCTCTATAGTTTTGTAGTTGAATGCGTAAATGCTAAATTCGGGTGATTTTCCTCATCTTTCGAAATTTCCGAGTTGATGATTTTTGATCGAGATTTGTTTAAATGATTTTCTGTGTATAAATTTATTTTGAATGTATCAAATCTGGATTTTATTCAGCGTTAAAAGCATCTGTGAGATTTCTTATGGCATATGTTTGAATTTCTCTGTCGATTTTGGTCCGTATGGTTTTTCAAATCCGGTCTATTGTAATTTGGAGTGAAATTGTGTGGCCATCGAAATGCCATAAGCCATTACAACAAATTTTGTAACTTGCAACAAGTAAAAAACTATGTTAATTTCTTATTAGTTTTCCTTCCGCAATTTTAAGAGAAGTTTCCCATGAATGTCAATTTTGGTAGAGTGAAGAAAATGGTATGTTGTAATAAGAAGTCAAAGAGAACTACAAAGAAGGGTGTGTGAGATTGAACGGCTATCACATCACAAATCCATGAGCATGTGTATTTGAAGAGATGTGTCTAGATGTAGCACAATAGTTTGTTGGATCGGTTTCCATCATTATGGACATTATCAGAAAAGTTGTTTGTCACAGGCCTATTCGTGATATAAATAGATATAGTGGTATTTAGATCGTGGGTTGATGATGGTTTCTGTCAAATTGAAAAACTAAAGACTGAAATATTTTTTATAAGTGAATGCAATTTGTTTTAATGCCGGAAGAAACCGTGGCTCTTAGATAGAATTCCTATTCTGGCGAAATCAAAGAAATAGGATCATGGTAGTGTATAATGAGTCAAAAGGAGATTGCAATCATCGATTTATAATCCAACTGTTATCGTATATCAAACTGCTCAGGTTTTAATATTTCAAATGGAGATGAATTTTATTGAAACAGAGTTGGAGATCCGGGAGATTGTAACCATCCAATATTTATGAGATCCGACGACTCTTGCATCTAGTGGGAATATCCAATGATTATCGCAATTTTAGTTGCACAAAGGTTAACACTTGAAACACACCTGATATTTTTATAGGTCTGATTTTATAATTTAAATCGAACATTTATCCTTTATATGATCTAATGGCCTTAGTATCAAGATCAATGATCCGATGGCTATCACATAGAAATGTGCTCATCGATTAGTAAACTATTTGGATGCGATAAATTATAAAATTGGTGTTTAAAAATATTTTAGGTCCATGGGCAATTATGTTGGTTATTTAAAAGAAATAGCCCGATTAAGAGCTATATTTTAAAATGTGAAGAATTGATTTTGGGAAAACTTATAAACTTGCATTCTATGTGCATACTATGTGTGATCGCAGCATAGGATGCGTCAACCCTCTAGCCCTGGAGTGGGTCTAGCAACAAGGGAACAAACTGGACTTTGGACTCCTAGCTTATAAATGAAAACAAGTTAGGATATATGGCCTACCTTGGTCCAACACTTTTGTTGTCGTTTGTAGCAGCGATCTGCTGATCGATGTCTCCACACGTCGTGGTCTTTCAGTCATAATGTTCGTGTACCTACACAAGGATCAAGTGAACAGTGACAGCAT
Source organism: Pinus albicaulis (assembly GCA_034641835.2). NCBI lineage: Eukaryota > Viridiplantae > Streptophyta > Pinopsida > Pinales > Pinaceae > Pinus > Pinus albicaulis. The sequence goes on along the minus strand of JAXQQM020092425.1, from coordinate 97,387 downwards.
ACGAAAACATATTTTCATTCATAGCTATTTGATTGGTCAAGGAGAATCGAACATTTTTCATATTATTGAACACAAAATTGGAACCAAAAAACCAGTCTTGCATTAATGATATAGAAAATAAGTTTACAACCTTCAAGCCTTGACGTTGCAACCTCTTTCGGCGGGTTCAATCAAACGCGTCTTAAGCATTCGTCGAGAATCAGAGTTGTGAGGCAATGGGCATAAACTCCCTCGCGACAATGGATTCCTCTTTGCCTTATTCTTCACACTAGCTATAGTAAGCATTGTTCAACTAGCTAAAACTATGTGAGAAGGATGTATTTATAGGAGAGGAGGAGGTGGTTTGGGATCCCCAATAAGGTGGAAGGGAGGCCTTATCTTTTGGGGAGTTGCTCAATTATAGGAAACAAGAAGCCAAATGAAGGACTTCCACATTATCCAGTCAAACAAAGCATGATGAATCTGCTCACGAAGTGGTTGGATATGGAAAATTCGTTACTATTTTAAAAAACTTTCCAAAAATAGCTCGACCCGGGCAGTCCACTAAGACAGAGCGCCAATGGGCGCGAGGCCATAATTGCCTACCAGCGCCGACCCAAAATCATATGTTTTTGAGAGCCTACTTCAGGAATGATCAACAGAGGAAATTTTCTTCACATGCCAAGGGATGCAATGGCACTTTTTGCAAGGTATGACAATACACAAAAGTCACTAAAATGGTCCTGCAATGTGCGGGATGGGGATTGCAGAGATGGTGGCAAAATACTGTATAACACTTATATGATGGCACACTAATTTAAAAATACCAGTGGTCCTTACCATTGTATTAGCCCACAATATTGAGTGCTATAAAAACTTTTTGATCCCACCCAAGAATACCATCGACACTTGTGTGTTTTTGGCTCATGGTATTGGCTAAGGCTCTAACTATAAAAGGAGGCGAAGGTCAAAGTGCTAAGCGTGCATGAGTAAGTATAATGAATGAATACTTAAATCTGAAGTATATTAGTATGGCATAGGCTATAGTTAATTGATAGATCTAAAATAAAGGTTCACTCATGAAGACAATGATGGATCATGATCTCTAGACCTGAAATGATTATGTATTTACATGATATGTTTATGAGATTTTTAGATCTGTGGTCGGGCGCATGTTTGTTGCAGTGAAGGGTATGATTTGAGTAAGTTTGAAGTTATGGAGTATTGTGCAGTCTAGAATTATTTACATATCTATACGTGGCTTTGACACGAGGAAGGTGTGTATACACGCAAGTTTGGTTTTGCAGAGTAGCGTATATGTTCAGTAATAATTTGAGATCTATATGTGATTTGGTTTCGGGATAAGAGCATACATACGCGAATAAGTCTACCGGAAGGTGCGTATGAAAGCCAGGGTTTTACTAAAGAATGTTGAAGAAAATGTCTAATCAGTTTTTCTATGTTTTTTTGTTGTTGTCTGTCAATATGTCTTCATACAGATCTGGGTTGTTTGAGTATTGATTATGCTGCTAGTTGATTGTGATTAAAGATTAGTGATTGGTTGGTTTATTTATGATTCTGTGAATGATTTAGCACAAATATATGTTTCAATTTGATATTGAGCTTAAATGAGTGTAGTGGCTCTAGTCTTAAAATAAGATGAAAAGAGGACTACAAGTTGTGATGTATTGAAGCAAGTGGATCCAGTGTGAAAATTTATGTAACGTGGTCTGCAGTGGTGATGAAGGTTGGAGCCTTCGGTGAGGAAGTCGAAGCTTCCTGCTAGTAGGAGTTGGTGATCAAAAAGGGGTTATAATTTCTTTCCAGTAGGGATTGGTAAACAAGACCAGGGGGTTGAAGCTCTCTTCTAGTGGTGGCTGGTAAAGGCGATCAAGGGTTGGAGCTCCCTTCTAGTAGCAGCTGGAGAACAAGTGATGGCATAAGCCTTTTATAGGTGGGTGTCTGTGTGCTAGTATGAGTCTGTGTTAGTACAAGATTGTAAGCAATTTTCTATATAATAAATATTGAAGACAGAGACGACAACAGCGGTGGTTTATTCCCACATTGGTTTTCCTCCTTAAATTATGGTATTCATGTGTGTTGCTTATGTGTGATGATTTATTCTGTTCTTATTGCACATGTTTACTTCTTACTAAATATCTCATGAAAGAATGATGCATTTTTTTATGTAAACTTACTTGATATTTATTGGAATTATAACTTAACTACAAATACACTAGTTGGCTTAAGTAAAGTCATGTATAGAATTCAGTAAACAAAAGTGAAAGTCTATGCGATTTTTAAAAAGTAATTCATCCCCCTCCCCCCTCTCAGTGTTTTTCCCAAAAAAAGAGCACGAAATATAATAAATAAATAAAGACTGCAAAACATCCTCAAATATCACAAAAGATGACGAAACAAAGAAAAATATGACGAAAAATCAGAAGAGATCATGAAATATCGAGAAAGATCATAAAAAATTATGAAACATCAAGAGAGTCAACGAAACATCCTAAAAGATGATGAAATATCTTAAAAGATGGGGAAGCATCACGAAAAATGATGAAAAATCACGAAAGATCATGAGAGACCGTGAAAGATCGTGAAAAATCATGAAAGATCACAAAACATCCTAAAAGATGACGAAAGATGACAAAAAAACATGAAATATCTCAAAAGATTATGAAAGATGATGAAATATCACGAAATATCACCAAAAACCCCAAAAGATGAAGAAATATCACAAAACACCATGAAAACTCGTGAAACACTGCGAAAGACAGCATAATATCATGAAATATTACAAAAGATGATGAAAAATATGAAATATTGTAAAAGATAGCGAAAGATAATGAAACATGATGAAATATCAATAAATACCATGGGAAATCCTAAAAGATCACAAAAGATGAAAACATATTGCGAAAGATGATGAAACATAATGAAAGTTCGTGAAATATGATGAAATATCATGAAAGATTGTGAAATATGAAGAAACATCATGAAAGATCGAGAAAGATGATGAAATATCACAAGGACTGCAAAAAATCCTAAAATATCACGAAACATGAAAAAATATCACGAAATGTGACAAAAGGTCATGAAAGACAACAAAACATCCTAAAATAGGGTGAAAGATGACAAATAAATAGGAATATTTGTGAAAGACATTGAACCATCCCAAAAGATCACGAAAGATGATGAAAAAATATGAAATATGATGAAAGATTGCAAAATTCTGTGAAACATCCTAAAAGATAACGAAATGTGATGAAAGATTAAAAAAACAAATCATGAAAGACTACAAAACCTCCTAAAAGATGACAAAAGATCACGAAATATCGCAAAACATCATAAAAGATGACAGAAATTACGAAAGATTGCAAAAGACGACGAAAGACGATGAAAAATCATGAAAGGTCATGGAACACCACAAAATATCACGGAATATGAAAAAATATCACAAAAGATCGTGAAGGACCGTGAAAGATCATGAAAGATGGCAAAAGATGATGAAAAAACTTGAAAAACCACAAAAGATGACGAAAGATTGCAGAAGATGAAAAAAATCGCGATAGATAATGCAATATCACTTAGGATGAAGAAATATCACAAAACATCATAAAATATCATGAAAGATAAGTGAAGATCATGAAATAGGATGAAAGCCCGCGGAAAATTGAAAAACATCCTAAAAGGTGATGAAATATCAAAAAAGATAATGCAAGATGACGAAAAATCGCAAAATATTGTAAAAAACCCTAAAATATTGTGAAAGATAATGAAAGATTGCGAAAGATGATTAAATATTGCAAAAGATTGTGAAAGTTTGTGAAACATCCTCGAAGATCACAAAATATTGCGAAAGATGATTAAAGGCCTCAAAACATCCTAAAATATCGTGAAAGATTGCGAAAAATGACAAAAGATCATGGAAGATGACAAAATATGACAAAACATCATGAAAGATGATGACAGATCAAGAAAACCCACAAAAAATACTAAAATATCGCAGAAGATGAAAAAAGATCGTGAAAGATCGGAAATATGACGAAACACTGCAAAACATCCTAGAATAGCACTAAAGAAGATGAAATATCCCGAAAGATGAGAAAATGTCACAAAGAATGACAAAAGGTTACGGAAGACCACAAAGCATCCTAAAATATCACGAAAGATGACAAAAGATCTTGAAAGATGAAAAAATATCACAATAGATGACAAAAGGTCACTTTAGATCGCAAAACATCCTAAAAGATGACGAAAGATAAGGAAAGACGATTTAAAATCACAAAAGTTCATGAAATACCGCGAAAGATGAAGAAATATTGCAAAATCCTACAAACATCCTACATCATCATGAAATATCGCAATAGATCGCGAAAGATGACGAACGATCGCAAAACATCATAAAATATCACGAAATATGATGAAACATTACGAAATATGACGAAATATTGCGAAATATCGCAAAAAATGATGAAAATTGACAAAAGATGATGAAAGATTAAGAATGTAAATGAAATATCCTAAAATATTGCAAAAGATGAAAAAAGATCACAAAAGATGTTGAAATATGATGAAATATCACAAAATATGACGAAAGATTGCAAAAGATCATGAAAGACTGTAAAACATCCTAAAAGATGATGAAAGATTTTGAATGATGAAGTGTCAGAAATGATAACAAAAGATCGCGAAATACGTCGAAAGATCATGAAATGTGTCGAAATATCGTGAAAGATCATGAAATATCGCAAAACATCCTAAAGGATGATGAAATATGACGAAAGATCGCAAAATATCATGAAAGATCCCAAAACATCCTGAAATATGATATATGACGAAATATTATGGAAAGTCACGAAAGATGATGAAAAATCATAAAATACCGCAAAAAAACATGAAAGATGAAGAAAAATCACAAAAAATTGGGAAAGATCATGAAAGGTGATGAAACAATAACAAAAACTGCAAAACATCCTAAATATAACAAACAACCGTGAAATTTAACAAAATACCGCAAAACATACCGCAAAACATCCTAAAATATCAGAAAAGATTACGAAACAATGCGAAATATGACGCAAAATCATGAAAGATCACAAAAGATCAAGAAAGATCATAAAAAATGATGAAAGATGAAAAACGATTGCAAAATATGATGAGACATCAATAAAGTCAATGAAGCATCCTAAAATATGATGAAAGATCTTGAAATATGACAGAACATCGTGAAAGATGATGAAAAATCATGAAATATCATGAAAGACCACGAAAGATCGCGAAAAATCATGAAAGATCCCAAAAAATCCTAAAAGATGATGCAATATCTTGAAAATTGATGAAATGTCATGAAAGATAACGAAAAATCAGGAAGGATCACAAAATACCACGAAAGATTGTGAATGATCATGAAAGATCACAAAACATCCTGAAAGATGATGAAATATGACGAAAGATGAAAAGACTGCAAGAAATCATGAAAGATGAAAAAAGATCACAAAAAATTGCAAAATATCACAAAAGATCATGAAAGATGACGAAACAATAACAAAAACCACAAACATCCTAAAATATAACAAAAGACCGCAAAATATAACAAATGACTGCAAAACATCCTAAAACATCATGAAAGATGACGAAAAATCCCAAAACATCACCAAAGATAGAGAAGGTCATAAAAATTGATGGACGATGACGAAATATTAAGAAAAATGATGAAACATCAAGAAAATCAGCGAAACATCCTAAAAGATGACGAAAGATCTTGAAGGATGACGAAACATCGTGGAAATGATGAAAAATCACGAAATATCATGAAAGACCATGAAAGATCACAAAAAATCACGAAAGATCGCAAAATATCCTAAAAGATGATGAAAGATATTGAAAATGATGAAATGTAATGAAAGATAAGGAAAAATCACGAAGGATCACAAAATACCACGAAAGATTGCGAAAGATCATGAAAGATCGTAAAACATCCTGAAAGATGATGACATATCATGAAAGATGGTGGAAAATCGCAAAAGATGATGAAAAATCATAAAAGATCGCAAAAAATCATGAGAGATGAAGAAATATCACAAAAATTTGCGAAAGATCCCAAAATATCATGAAAGATGACGAAACAATAACAAAAACCACAAAACATCCTAAAAAAAAAGTTGTGGAATATAACAAAAGACCATAAAACATTCTAAATATCATGAAACATGACGAAACAATGCGAAATATGATGAAAAATCACAAAAGATCACGAAAGAAAATGAAATATTGTAAAATATTGTGAAAGATGATGAAACATCAATAAAGTTGGCGAAACATTCTAAAAGATGATGCAAGATCTTGAAAGATGACGAAACATCATGAAAGATGATGAAAAATCATGAAAGATTGTGAAAGACCATGAAAGATCGTGCAAAATCATGAAAGAGTGCAAAACATCCTAAATGATGACGAAAAATGACAAAAAACCATGAAAGATCTCAAAAGATGATGAAAGATGATGAAAAATCACGTAATATCACCAAAAACCCCAAAATTTGAAGAAATATCACAAAACAACACGAAAAACCGTGAAAGATCACAAAAGACTGTGGAAGACCGCATAATATCACGAAAGATGACAAAACATGATGAAACAATATGAAAGATTGTAAAATATAGTGAAAGCTGATGAAATATCAAGAAACACCATGAAAAATCCTAAAAGATCGCAAAAGATGAAAAAATATTGCGAAAGATGATGAAAAATTATGAAAGATTGCGAAAGATGAAGAAATATCATGAAAGAATGTGAAAGATTATGAATTATCACGAATGATGATGAAATGTCACGAAAGATGAAAAAATATCACGAAAGATGACAAAAGGTCATAAAAGATCATAAAACATCCTAAAATAGGGCGAAAGATGACAAAAAATCACGAATACTTGTGAAAGACACTGAACCATCCCAAAAGATCACAAACAATGTTGAAAAATCGCGAAATATGACTAAAGATTGCAAAATTCTGTGAAACATCCAAAAAATTAACGAAAGATGATGAAAGATAAAAAAAAGTTCACGAAATACTTCAAAACATCCTAAAATATCACGAAATATCACGAAAGATCGCAAAACATAATAAAATATGATATAAATCATGAAAGATCGCAAAAGACGACGAAAGATGATGAAAAATCATGAAAGATCATGGAATGCCACAAAAGATCACAGAAGATGAAAAAAAGATCACAAAAGATCATGAAGGACCATGAAAGATCATGAAAGAGGATAAATCCTTCATGAAAGATCATGAAAGAGGATAAAAGATGATGGAAAAACTTGAAAACCGGTAAAAGATGACGAAAGATTGCAAAATATGAAAAAAAATCGTGAAAGATGAAGAAAGATCACTTAGGATGACGAAATATCGCAAAACATCATAAAATATCGTGAAAGATGATGAAAGTCCATGGAACAGTGCAAAACATCCTAAAAGGCGATGAAATATCAGAAAAGATAACTAAATATGACGAAAAATCGCGTAAGATTGCAAAACACCCTAAAATATTGTGAAAGATGATGAAAGATGGCAAAAAATGACAAAAGATCATGGAATATGAGAAAACATCACGAAAGATGATGAAATATCAAGAAAGACTGCGAAAATTACTAAAGATCGCAAAAGATGAAAAAAATGTCCTGAAAGATGATGAAAGATCACGAAATATGAAGAAATATTGTAAAACATCCTGGAATAGCACTAAAGATGATGAAATCTCCCGAAAGATGAGAAGATATCATGAAAAATGATAGAAGGTTACGAAAAACCGCAAAACATCCTAAAATATCACGAAAGATGACAAAAGATCCTGAAAGATGACAAAAGATCATGAGATATGACAAAAGGTCACGAAAGACTGCAAAACATCCTAAAAGATGACGAAAGACGATGAAAAATAATAAAATATTGCGAAACACTGTTAAACATCCTAAATGATCAGGAAAGATGATGAAAGATTGCAAAAGTCTACAAACATCCTAAATCATCATAAAATATCGCAATAGACTGCGAAGATGACGAAAGATTGCAAAAGATCGCAAAAAGTGATGAAATATGACGAAAGATAATGAAATATTAAGAAAGATATGAAAAATCCTAAGAGATTGAAAAAGATGAAAAAAGATCACGAAAGATGATGAAATATGATGAAAGATCATGAAAGATGACGAAAGATTGCAAAATGTCATGAAAGACTTCAAAACATCCTAAAAGATGATGGGAGATCTTAAAAAATGATGAAATGTCACGAAAGATAACGAAAAATCACGAAATATCACAAAAGATCATGAAATATCATGAAACATCGCAAAACATCTTAAAATATAATGAAATCTGAGGACAGATGGTGGGAAAGCGGGACATATCACAAAAGATGATGAAAAATCATAAAAGACCACAAAAAATCATAAAAGATGAAGAAAGATCACAAAAAAATGTGAAAGATGACGAAAGATCATGAAAGATGATGAAATAATGACAAAGAGCACAAAACATCATAAAATGTAACAAAAGACCAAAAAACATCTTAAAATATCACGAAAGATGATGAAACTGTCCGTAATATGACAAAAAATCACAAAAGATAACGAAATATCGTGAAAAATGATGAAAATTGATGAAAAATTGCGAAAGATGATGAAACATCAAGAAAGTTAGCAAAACATCCTAAAAGTTGATGAAAGATCTTGAAAGACGATGAAACATCGCTAAAGATGATGACAAATCGCGAAAAATCATGAAAGATCGCAAAACATCCTAAAAGCTGATGAAAGCTGATAGACTCATGAAAGATCACAAAATATGAAAAAAGATGATGAAAAATCATGAAATATCACCAAAAACCCCAAAAGATGAAGAAATATCACAAAAGACTACGAAAGGCTGCGAAAGATCACGAAAGATGACAAAATATGATCAAAGGAAATGAAATACCGTAAAAGACAGCGAAAGATCGTGAAAGATGACGAAATATCAAAGAATAGCATGAGAAATCCTGAAATATTGCGAAAGATGATGAAAGATCGTGAAATATGATGAAAGATGACGAAAAATCGTGAAAGATCATGAAACATCACTACAAGGAAAAGACCCTCTAGCGGATGTTTTTGAGGAACCCCACTGAAAAATACCCCATACATCCGTTTTTAGCGGAGGTTACTAGAGGAGGTTGGCGAGCGGAGGGTTTTGCGGATGGTTTCCTCTCGGTGCGCTTATCATTACACGTTGCCCCAGTGCGCTCGAAGCACGAAAGCACTGGTGTGGACCAAAACATTGGCACACCGGACACCGTGCACTCCGTACATACCCTCCCGATGCGTCTTATTATTCTATAGCATCGGTGTGTCACATATATTCTGCATTGGTGCATTATAAAACACAGCGCCAAAACCGAGATGACCCGGTGCGGTAGAAAGAAACTGCACCGGTCCATCATAATACATCGCGCCAAAACACAAACCGACCAGTGTGTTTGTAAGAAACAGAACCGGTGCGCCTATAAAAAACATGCTCTGGTAAAGGGTTATATTAAAAAAAAATTATGGCAAAATAACCCTCATTTTTCAGTTTTCCAGTGCTTCTGAGCTCTCAATTACCAGTGCACGCCCTACCATAGAACGCATCGGTGCACACGAGACATTGACACATCGGATAGCTTGTGCGACGTACACACACATCCAGGGCCTCCTATTTCTGTAACGCACCGGTGCTTCACTGCTCTTCCGCGCCGGTGCATCATAAAACAATGCGCCAAAACAGAAACGCATCGGTGCGTTCTTATCAAAGAGCACTGGTGCGCCTATAAAACACGCGCACTGATAAAGGGTTATATTAGAAAATTACGGAAAAAGAAACCAGATTTTTCAATTTTCCAGTGTTTCTGATCTCTCAATTACCGGTGCGCGACCTCTCATAGAACGCACCGGTGCGCACGAGACATTGGCACACTAGACAACTTGCGCAACGTACAAACACATCCAGGGCTTCCTATTACTATAACGCACTGGTGCTTCACCACTCTTTCGCGCTGGTGCGTCATAAAACACTGCGCCAAAAGAGAAACGCGCCGGTGCGTTCTTACCCAAGAGCACCAGTGCGCTAATAAAATGCAAGCATCGGAATAACGTTACATAAAAAAAAATTTAAGGCCAAAAAACCAGTGCTTTACGGATTTTCCGCCCCGGTGCCTCATCAAAATTTTGCGCCAAAACTGAAACATCCCGGTGCGGTGTTAGGGAACCGCCTTGGTGCATTATAAACAACGCGCCAAATTTGACACAACGTGGTGCGGTTGTAGGTAAGCGTATCGGTGCGCCTATAAAACTCCGTGCACTAGAACAGGGTTAAATAAAAAAAAATGTACGGCCAAAAAACTTCATTTTTCACTTTCCTCAGTGCTCCAGAGCTCTCAAGCTCCGGTGCCATTTCCCTTTGTCTGAGCCACCGTAACATCGGTGCTCTCATTGCACCCGTTGCACGCATTGCTGCTCTGCATTGGCCACCAATCTCCAGCTTGCATTTTGAGAAACGGTGGGAAAATTTTCTTTTGCAAAGTTTACAGCGAATATGCATCCTCGATGGCGAAATGTACAGGTATTTTTCTAGTTTTTCCATAATTAAGCCTTTTATTGGATCAGAAATTGAAATAACCTTAAAAATAAGCATTAAAAAAAAAAAATTGTCGCGTGGTGCGCTAGATATGTTCGACTCACACAAGATAGCGGTGCCGCCTGTAAAATTTACAAGCTGCACCACCACCGGTGCTAATGATAGTCGCACAATTTCCGGGGTGGTACCAAAAGGCACCCTGAATAATTTTAAAATAAAAAAATAAAATAAACGGCGGTGCGCTCATTTATCCAGGCGCACCGTTGACCACAAAAATCACAGTGCGGTGCGTTGATGGAATTATTCGCCCCGGTGTATGTTAGTGCACCACATTCTGGATTCCGAGAGGGTCAACAGTGTAGCCGGGTAAAATACCGCACCGTCAGCTATGTAATTGTCATGAAGTCGGTGTGCTGACAAGACTACACGCGTCGGGGCGTATATTTCAGTCAGTGCACCGCTATTCTGAAATTTGATAAAGTTAACGGTGCTTGAAAAATAGACAGCTACACCGAGACCGGTGTGTTGTATTTCATTAGGGGCACTGGGACCGGTGCTCTATATTCTTAAGACGCACCACGACTGTTGCGTGATTATTTTTATGGCGCATCGACTTGTCTGTTTGTTTTTTTTTCAAAAATAAATATATATGTATATTCCTAAATACATGTCCGTTTTAATAAAAAAGAATTATTTAATATGGCAATGATTCAGAGAGAAGAGGAGGAACAACAACAACAAAATGTTGAACAATATGACATGATGCATACCCTCGCCCTATTACTGCAGATACCCAGTAGATCCTTAGGCAGGTAGGCCTCCTCAAGTTCTATGAGGAGGCTACTTCCCTAAAGGCTCACAGTGTGTTTTTGAGATATCTTATCCGCAGATGGAATGCCCACCCACAGGCTTTCCAGGTTGGTCTTGACCAGTGGTACACACCCACTAAGGAGGATATTTATTTTATTACAGGACTATCAGGGAGAGGGGTGGTGCAGTAGGTGTTAGTCATCAGTTTTTTCACCTGTTGATGATGACTAGTTTTTAAAGCCAAGTTTTCTAGCAGCTGATCTCCAATTTGTCAAATTTGTTAGCTAGAAAACACCCCTAAACATTTTGTCCTCCTACCTTTTCAATCAACTTATGATGAGAAAAACCTAATTGTCAAGCCCTATATAGTCTCAGTCATACAAACTTGTCTATCAGCTGTCATAAGCTAAAGTCATCTGCTGTTATTCACCCTCATCCCCAGCTCATTCATTTACCAACTGATTGATAAGAAGGTAAGATACCCTACCTCTGGTCATATCTCATCTTGGGATCTGATCATACCAAAGATAATACTCCAAATATGTCAAAAATCTCCCCTAAGTTAGGTAGTGGCGGTTTAGGCGATCTTCCCTTGGAAAACTATCCTAAAGCCAAAAGAACCTCTGTCTAATATCAACCAGTCATAGATGACCTTCCTATTCTGCAAATAAAGCTTGATACACCCTTAAGTCGCGCCACTAACAAGCCTTGATGTCTCAACAATGCATATGCCACAAGTAAAACTGATATTAGGTGGATTTACAGTGTTTCAATGTCTTTTTCAAGAGCAGAAGTGTACCAGTGTTCCAGAAGACATTATTAAACTTAACATGAGAAGACAACTGATTCTCATGTGGTTCTGAGCCTAGGATGCAAGTACTAGTCAGAGGTAATTCAATGAACTCTTGCAAACAAAGTCAAAAGGTTAGTGACCTATGACTAGCAAGTAATACTCTGCAGACATAGGTCAGGATTGCTCCTGTTTTCTAAAGATGCATAAGATTATTTTAACAACAGAATACACATCTCAGAGCATGCCTCTCATGGCATATTGACAATTTTACACCTTATTACTTACTGTGATATACCAAGCAGAGATGGGAATTAAAAGGAAAGATGACACAGTTTGAATAGAGAGATGAAATAGCATCATTGTGAAAAGCCTCCTCCAAACATGAGCATAGGGTTGGGTGACTGTGTAAAACCTCCTCCAAACATGAGCAGAGGATTGGGTCACTTGTTGTAAAACCTCCTCCAAACATGAGCAGATGGTTGGAAATATTTTGTTAAGGCCTCCTTCATTTAACAAGCAGAGGGTTAGGAACAGAGGTGTAGCCTCATTCAAAAAAGCACAAGACTAACAATTCTGCAAATGGCCTTGAAAACCTATTTACACCTTCTTCTCCAATGGATGAAACCACTAACACAGCAGTGGTATTTCAAATGATTGTTTAGATGGTTTCACTGTTTGAAGGATATATTTGAGTGCAGTGGGAAAGAATTGGATTATTATGAGTGGAAAAATGTTTTTAAGCAGATGGCCAAGCAGTGATATTATGGTATTCAAAGAGGTTTTGTTTTTCTTCTATCAAATATCTCCTTCAAAGGCAATCTGAAGCTAAAATGAACCAAATTTGGACATGCTCATCAAATGTGAGGAAAGTGGTATGACAAAAGGTCTCAAATCCAAAACAATTTTCAAAGAATCAAGCCATATCACTATCACAGACAAAGACCTCTTATGGACATATGAACAAACCCTGCTGTGGTATGTAATTACATTAAGAGTTTCCAAAGACTTTTCTCCTTGATCAACAAGGATGAATCAAGCCATTGGTAAGTTCAAACTAGGGTTTTACCCACAGTAAAAAAGAAATGTCATTGTAAGGGTGCATCTATAGTCACTGATGTGACTTTGTGCAGTTTTCCTTTAAAAGACAGAGTTTCACCTTAATGAGAAACAGTGAAAGGAGTTTTTGTTTCTTAAAGAAGCCTTTTTACTTCAACAAAAGTAATGACTTTGGTGTCATTCAAAAGCAGCCTCCACAACATTTAAAATTGAAATATGGGTCTGTGTAGTGTTTTAAAGGAGATTTGTGTTTCATTATGACCGAAAAGCCTTTTCAAAAGGCATCCAAAACCCTCACAAGGTAATTTCAAAAGGTTGTTGACTTTATTTCATATAAAAGGTGGAGAGACCGTTGGCCAAGTCTCATTGTGAAAATTCAAAACACATACAACGTTCCCCTAAGCTGCCCACTGGAGAAACGAGGGACTTCGAGCAAATTTCAGAATTTTCAAGGCTTAAATCCTGCGCGGTGCGTCTGAGAGAGGAAATACAAAGGGTCTACGTTGTTGCGCGGTGCGCCTGTAGCGCCGTTCACCCACCACCCGAGGCTGACCCGACTGCCTTTCCATTGCGCGACGCTCTTCTTTGTGAACGTGTCGCTGACCCAAACAACTTCAAAAAGCTCTGTGGAGCTGCCCTAATCAATCAAACAAGGTCTTTAAGCTTTTCTTCGAGGTATTATACTTCTCCTCTTGGCAAAATTCAAAGATTGAAAGGGTGTTTGTGTGTTTTTTCCTTGAGAAGGAAATAGTGCCTTTGAAACCACTTCATCATATAAAAACCATGAGATAGGCAGTGTTAAGGAGACAGAGTTCTTGTCAAATATGAATAATTTTTTTTTATGTTTGGAGGTCTCAAATTAACTTGGATAGTGTCTTAACAGTGGCCTTAAGGGCAGTTTGTCAGTTAAAAAGCACCGAAGAGAGGCAATGATTAGATGGTAGGGTTTTTTGAGCAAACTCAAAGGTTTTTGTTGCTGTGATTGTCACACACCATTACAGTGATAGGTAGGGTGTGTTTTTATCAGTGTTAAAGGACCTTAAAAGCTTTAAGAACAGTGATAAACCATACACTAATTACAAGACAGATAAACAGAGTTGTAGAGGTTTCGAGTTGCTGTAAGGTGTCCTAACAGTGGTAAAACAAAAACAACCCCTGTATGCAAAATCAAAGGTGAAAACAGTGTTATAAGGTGAAATCTTGTCATTTTAAGGTATCCTCTCTGTATGGTGAAAAAGCAAACTTTGTGCAGCCTCCATAGTCCGAAAATTAGAGTCTGTGATTGAAAGGTGTCTCAAGACAACTGTAGGTGTTTTGTTTTACTTTGTAAAAAGTAATGAATAGCAAAAAGGGTATTGTTTGAAGAGAAAGGTGTTCTTATCAAAACAAAGGAGATCCTTGTTCAAACAAGGGACCACCAACACATCTTTTCAAGACTTTTCCCAAGCACAGTGATAAGTTGATTTTGTTTCATTTGACAAATACTCTTTGTTTAGCATCAAAGAAGATTAAACAGTGACTTATAAGGAGGACAGGTTGTGTTGTTGAGAAACCATTTCAAGGACCATTTGAGACAGCTTGTTTTTGCAAAGAGTATCCAAAACAAAATGCCTCCCAGGAAAGATAGTAGGAGTGGCCTTCATAAGAGGTTTGAGCCTATTTCAACTGAAGAGGTAAATGCTCATCCATCAGTCCTGTTTAACTTTCATGAGGTTGGATGTCTAGAGTTTTGTCAAAGGGTGCAAGAGGTGAAAAGATATTCCCCCTTGACACATCTTTGTGCTTTGAGATTTCAAGGGAAACACTTTCAGCTGGCAGGCTTGGATTTCAAGTTTTCTCCTAGATCCATTTCCAAGGCCACCAAAATCCCTTATGTCGGAGAGAGGTGGTTTAAACAAAGCCACCTAGAATCAGAACAGTACAAACCATTTTTGAAGCCTGAGCATAGAGATACATGTCCATCCATATTTCCCTTCTCAAATCTGTTGACTAGTTATGCTCCCGTCATGAAGATAATCATGAAATACTTCCCTTGCGAGGGAAGGTTCTCCTGGGTCTATGCTTACCATGTCCGGTTGCTCATGGATTTCACAAGAGCCAAATTGTTAAATCTCTCTTTCTTCCTCCATAGAAGTATTGAAAAAATGGGCTCCACTGTTCAGAAAAAAACCTCCTTCTCAGCAGTCATCTTTCCTTTTCCATCATTCCCTCATCAAGGTTATCATTCTTCATCAGCTTGAGAAGAAGGAAATCTCTTGGGACACTTTCATTGCACATTCATATTTCGCCACTATTCCTTCATTTCATACATCTCCTTCACCTTCCACTCACCATCCTTCGCCTTCTTCAAGCAAGCCCATTCTCAAGAAGCTCAAATTTCCCATGATTGAACAAGAAAAAGGGCATGATGATGAAAAAGAGCATGAAGGGGAAGAAGAGCATGATGATGAACAACAGTAGCATGATGATGAGCAGCAACATAGTGATGAACAACAGCATGATGAAGAAGGGAAAGATGAAGAGGAGGAACAACATGATGAAGAGGAGGAACAACATGATGAATAATGGTAGCAAAGTGAAAAAGAGCACAGTGAGGAAGGGGAGCAAGGTGAAGAGCATCACAGTGATAAAATGCAGCACAGTGATGAAAATCAACGCCATGAACAAACTCAAAACAGTGAGGAGGGAAATGTTGCGTCAGGCCCACTCATTACAAAGACATACAGGCAGACGATAGGCTGTTATGGATGTGGAGAGGCATGCTGCGTGACATGTACGGCCTGATGCAGAATGTCGTAGGAGCTACGACAGTAGTTACGCGACTCAGGAGGACTGTCCGTAGCTATAGGCATAGTTAAGTCGCGACACATGATGGACATGAGTTCGTGAGCAGCGACTCACATGCATCTCAAGATCGTTCACCTCACGGCGCACCTGATGAGCATGACGCTCCACTGGCAGCATCTGATAGTCATCATGGAGATGAGGCTGGACCATCGGCCACGTCCAGTCAGCAGCCTGCAGCTACATCCATCAGTACTAGTCATGATGATCATGAGCAGGCTGGACCATCGACCGCCGAGGCTACACTATTCACTGAGCAGGCCTCCACTACTACTGCTCATATTGATGTTGTACTACCACCAGCGGATGCATCCATCAGTACTAGTGATCATAATCATGAGCAGGCTCGACCATCGGTATCGAGGCTGTACTCATTTCTTGTGGGAATCCACTTGTGTCTCTTATTAATGTTTATTATACCTCACCCCGATGCACGATCCGTGACATTTATATTACAGTTGTATATTTTTAACATTATTCAGTTATATATATATATATATATATATATATATATATAGTCCGTGTATTTTATGTTCAGGTTGTAGTGGTACTTAATTTTCATGTTGGTAATCATCATGATGTGGCACATATTGTTAGGTCATGTTAGATATGTTCATAATGTTTAGCTTGCAGATAGATGTGTATATGTGATAGCATGAGTTATTTGACATATTGAGATGTATATTTGATGTTTTTGTTGTGATGTTCTTAATATATAATGTTAATTTGAGGTTTGAATGTGTTTATTAGTCGAATATGATGTTTGTACGATGATTATCATGATCGTGATGATGTTTATTAATTAATTTAATATTAAATGACCATGATATTTATTAAATATTATGTCGTGATTATAATTGTAATTTAAATTTTAATTGTATGTAAAATTGTATTTGTATTTGTACTTATTGTAATTTAAACTGTGTATGTAAAATATTTATTAATGTAAAATTTTAATTGTAATTATAATATTTAATTTATTCTGAAATGATTGTAATTGTATATATGAAAAATTGTAAAATTGTAATTGTAATTCTAATTGTATGTAAAATTCTAAAATTGTAATTGTAATTGTAATTGTAATTTTAATTGAATTGTATGTAAAATATTTATAAAATTGTAATTGTAATTGTAAATGTAATTCTATGTAAAATTGTAAATGTAATTGTATGTAAAATTAAAATTGTAATTGTAATTCTAATCATAATTCATGTATGTGAAATTAATGTAAAATTGTAATTGTAATTTTAATTCTAATTGTAATTATTGTACTTTTAATTGTAATTGTATGTAAAATATTTGTAAAATTTTAATTCTATTAATGTGAAAATTTTAATTGTATTAATGTGAAATGATTTTATTAAAATATTTAAATTTGTAAATTTGCAAATAATTGTAAAATAACAAATCTATAATAATGTGAATTTTTGTAACATAATAAAGTCTAGAAAATACTGAAAATAAATTCATGTACTTTATAATTATCATTATTTTATTATGATCTTACATACAAAAAAAAGAAGAACTTTATACAGTCTGGTGCACTTATTATCATAACACGCACCAGTGCATCGTATAAATAAGACGCACCAGTGCATCACAACTCTTCCACACCAGTAACTAATAAACGCAAATAAAAAAAATGCAACTCTATTTTCTTTAAGTGAAAAAAACGGCAATTTGAAAAATGGGCGGCAAAATATTTTTGAAAATCTAATTTCATAAAATAATTCTTTAAATACTAAACACTTTTCATTATTTCACTATTTTTGCTAAAATTTTCAGCCAGATATTTGTAGGAGACAACCTGGAGCAAGAGAGCTGGAGGACACTCTGGAGCAGTGAAATACGTTCGAACAGAAGTATTCAGACAATTAGAAACCAAACCTCTGGTGATTCAAACCATGTATCATAGAATTTGAAACCATATCGTGATTAAATTTGATTATTATTATTATTATTATTATTTTCTGCAGTTTATCCATTTTTACCCTAAACGCTTCATTTTTTTGTTTTTGCCCTTTCTTCTCCCTGTTTCTGTGATTTCAGAATTAGGGTTTTTCATTTATATTGACGTCCAACCCACGGGACGACTTGCATAGTCAGATCCCAATCCATTCGGCCATTACGTGAATTTTTGAAAAAATGGATTTTTCTTTATCGGTGCGCCCTGCGTACTGTACCGCATCGGTGCTCTGTATTATACAGCGCACCGCAAAAGTACTGTAGTAAAAAAAAAATGAAAACATTTTTTCTAAATCCGTGCGCCAAATCTGAAATAGGATACCGGTGCTCCATTTAACTAGGAAAGCACCATATGGTGTATTACACCATTTTTGCAGTGCGTTTATAATACCCCGCGCACTGTTAGGTATATTACACTATTTTTTGCGGTGCGTTTACAATACCCAACACATCGTATGGTGTAATATACTGTTTTGTGGTGCGTTGTTAATATCCAAACGCACCGGCAGTGGTGCAGACCTCGTGAAAGGCACACCGGTACCTTGAGATTTATTTTCTACCTGAAAATTTGAGAATTTATTTATAAATATATTAATGAATGACATGGTACAGGTTTCAGATTGATAAATAAATGTTTGACAAGAGATCAAGTAACAAAAATACTGTTAACACATCAAGAAAAGAAAAAAAGACAAGTTCTTTGTAAATTCTTTATAAAAAATATTATTTTTGAACTATATGTAACTTTAACTAATATGTATTGTTTACTGTGTATCATGCAGAGCCACAAAATGACGAAGCTCGATATGATTATTTCTGATCTAGGGCCAGAAGAGCATAAAAGTTTAATGGAAAAATTGCAAAAGGATGAATCAGGTGAATGAAAAAACACTATCGATCCAATATGAGTTTCTTTTTTTAATTATAATTAATAATATACTTAAAATGATTAGATAACATGTGTCAAAAATTATACTAATTCACATATGTTTAATGTTGTACAGGGACCAACAACTCAAAAAAGGAATGTTGTTCTAAGAAAAGAAAAAAAATAGAACATGAAAATGAAAATCAATTGCTCCTTAGCTCATCTGGAGTGGTTCTGGAAGTTAAAGAGATTTATAATTAGTATCGGTATTCATGCGGTGCCCATAGATCGTAAAAATGCACCGGTGCTTATAGAGACTGAAAAGACAAACCATCCAAAAATAGTAATTTCTGCTACAATTAAGGAGTCTAAAAAGAAACAATGGTGGGGGTCCAACTAGAATAGGTGGGTGGCCACCAATACCCACCTCGATCATGATCAAACATCGATAAAGATGACAAAAAATGGCGAAAGATCGCAAAAAGTTATGAAAGATGACAAAATATTGAGAAAGATGATGAAACATTAAGAAATTCCATGAAAAATCATAAAATATGTAAAAAGATGAAAAATATCATGAAATATGATGAAAGATCACAAAATATGAAGAAATATTGCAAAATATCGTGAAATATTGTAAAACATCCTAAAAGATGATGAAAGATCTTGAAAAGTTATGAAATGTCACGAAGGATAACGAAAAATCACAAAGGATCACGAAATACCATGAAAGATCATGAAAGATTGAAAAACATCCTAAAATATGATGAAATATGATGAAACATGATGGAAAATCACGAAAGATGATGAAAAATCATAAAAGAATGCAAAAAAACATGAGAGATGAAGAAATATCACAAAAAATTGCGAAATATCATGAAAAATCATGAAAGATGGCGAAACAGTAAAAAAACCAAAAAACATCCTAAAATGTCACGAAAGATGACGAAACAATATGAAATATGAAGAAAATTCACAAAAGATCACAAAATATCGTAAAAAATTATGAAAGATGATGAAACATCAAGAAATTCAGCGAAACATCCTAAAAGATGACGAAAGATCTTGAAAAATGGTGAAATGTCACGAAAGGTATTGAAAACTCACAAAGGATCACGAAATATCATGAAAGATCGAAAAACATCCTGAAAGATGATGAAATATGATGAAAGATGATGGAAAATCATGAAAGATGATGAAAAATCATAAAAGACTGCAGAAAATAATGAAAGATGAAGAAAGATCACAAATAATTGCAAAATGTCACAAAAGAACATGAAATATGATGAAAAATTAAAAAAAACCGGAAACCATCCTAAAATATAACAAATGACTGCAAAATATAGTAATAGACCACAAAACATACTAAAATATCACGAAATATGACGAAACAATGTGAAATATGACGAAAAATCACAAAAGATCACGAAAGATCGAGAAAGATCGTAAAAATGACGAAAGATTGCAAAAGATTACGAAAGATCGTGAAAAATCAGAAAAGATCATAAAACATCCTAAAAGTTGATGAAAAATCTTGAAAAATGATGAAATGTCGTGAAGATAACGAAAAATCACGAAGGATAACAAAATACTATGAAAGATCGCAAAGCATCTTGAAAGATGATGAAATATGACAAAATATGAAAAGACCGCAAAAAATCATGAAAGATGAGGAAATAACATAAAACAAATTGCGAAAGATCACGAAAGATCATGAAAGATGACGAAACAATAACAAAAACTGCAAAACATCCTAAAACACAACAAAAGACCGCAAAATATCCTAAAATATCACGAAAGATGACGAAACAATTCGAAATATGATGAAAAATCACAAAAGATCACGAAATATCGAGAAAGATCGTAAAAAATGATGAAAGATGGCAAAAGATTGTGAAATATGACGAAACATAAAGAAAGTCAGCGAAACATCCTAAAAGATGATGAAATATCTTGAAAAATTATGAAATGTCAGGAAAGATGAGAAAAAAACATGAAGGATCACGAAGTACAACGAAAGATCGCGAAAGAGTAGGAAAGATCGCAAAATATCCTAAAATATGATGAAATATGACGAAAGGTGATGGAAAATGACAAAATACGACAAAACATCCTAAAATATCATGAAAGATGACGAAATAATGGGAAATATGACGAAAAATCACAAAATATCACGAAAGATCAAGAAAGATCGTAAAAAATGATGAAAGATGATGAAACATCAAGAAAGTCAGTGAAACATCCTAAAAGATGATGAAATATCTTGAAAGATGAAAGATTTCAAAAAATAACGAAAGATCGCAAAACATCCTAAAAGATGATCAAAGATCTTGAAAAATGATGAAATGTCACGAAAGATAACAAAAAATCACAAAAGATCACGAAATACCACAAAAGATCGCGAAACATCATGAAATATCACAAAACATCCTGAAAGATGATGAAATATGAAAATATCGCAAAAAATCATGGAAGATGATGGAAGATCACAAAAAATTTCTAAAGATCACAAAAGATCATGAAAGATGACGAAACAATAACAATAACTGCAAAACATCCTAAAATATAACAAAGGACCTCAAAACATCCTAAAATGTCATGAAAGGTGACGTAACAATGCAAAATATGACGAAAAATCACAAAGATCATGAAAGATCGAGAAAGATCATAAAAAATGATGAAAGATAATGAAAGATAACAAAAGATTGCGAAAGATGATGAAACATCAAGAAAGTCAGCGAAACATCCTAAAAGATGACAAAATATCTTGAAACATGATGAAGCATCGTGAAAATGATGAAAAATCACGAAAGGTCATGAAAGAACACGGAAGATCACGAAAAAGAACGAAAGATCGCAAAACATCCTAAAAGATGATGAAAGATCTTGAAAAATTATGAAATGTCAAGAAAGATAACGAAAGATCACGAAGGATCAAAAACTACCACAAAAGATCGCGAAAGATCATGACAGATCGCAAAAAATCCTGAAAGATGATGAAATAGGACGAAAGATGATGGAAAATCACGAAAGATGATGAAAAATCATAAAAGACTGCAAAAAATCATGAAAGATAAAGAAAGATCATAAAAAATTGTGAAAGATCACGAAAGATCATGAAAGATGACGAAATAATAACAAAAACTGCAAAACATCCTAAAATATAACAAAAGATCGCAAAACATCCCAAAATATCACGAAAGATGATGAAACAATGCAAAATATGATGAAAAATCACAAAATATCACGAAAGATTGAGAAAGATCCTAAAAATGATGAAAGATGATGAAAGATTGAGAAAGATGAAGAATCATCAAGAAAGTCAGTGAAACATCCTAAAATATGATGAAATATCTTGAGAGATGACGAAACATCTCGAAAGATGATGAAAAATCACGAAAAATCATGAAAGACCACGAAAGAAAGTGAAAAATCATGAAATATCGCAAAACATCCTAAAAGATGATGAAAGATGACAAAAAATCATGAAAGATCTCGAAAGATTATGAAATATGATGAAAAAAATGAAATATCAGAGAAAACCCTAGAAGATGAAGAAATATCACAAAACGCCATGAAAAACCATGAAAGATCACATAAGATTGCAAAATACTGCGTAATATCACGTAAGATGACAAAAGATGATGAAAGAACATGAAAGATTGTAAAATATAGTGGAAGATCGTGAAAGATGATGAAATATCAAGAAAGACCATGAGAAACCCTAAAATATCACAAAAGATGAAAAAATATTGTGAAAGATGATGAAAGATCATGAAAGATGACGAAAGATCATGAAAGAATGCGAAAGATGATGAAAGATCATTGAAGATCGCGAAAGATGATGAAATATCATGAAAACCGCAAAAACTCCTAAAATATCGCAAATGATGATGAAATGTCACAAAAGATGAAAACATATGACGAAAGATGAAAAAATGTCATGAAAGACAGCAAAACATCCTAAAATAGGCCGAAAGATGATAAAAAATCATGAATATTTGTGAAAGACATCGAACCATCCCAGAAGACCACGAAAGATAATGAAAAATCTTGAAATATGATGAAAGATTTCAAAAGTACGCGAGACATCCTAAAATATAATGAAAGATGATGAAAGATTAAAAAATATTCACGGAAGACTATAAAACATCCTAAAAGATGATGAAAGATCATGAAAGATCACAAAACCTCATAAAATATGATGGAAATCCCGAAAGATCGCAAAAGACAACGAAAGATAATGAAAACTCATGAAAGATCACTGAAGATCGTAAAATATCTTGGAAGATGAAAAAAGATCACAAAATATTATGAAGGACCATAAATCAACCATGAAAGATGACAAAAGATTACGAAAAAACTTCAAAAACTGCAAAAGATGACGAAAGATGAAAAAAGATCGCGAAAGATGATGAAAGATCACTTAGGATGACGAAATATCGCAAAAAATCATAAAATATGTTGAAAGATCATGAAAGCCCGCGAAACAGTGCAAAAAATCCTAAAAGGTGATGAAATATCACAAAATATTGTGAAAGATGATGAAATATCTTGAAAGATGATTAAATATTGCAAAAGATTGTGAGAGTTTGCGAAACATCTTCAAAGATCACAAAAGATTGCAAAAGACTACGAAAGACAATGAAATGCCACAAAACATCCTAAAATATCGTAAAAGATGGCAAGAAATTACAGAAGATCACGGAAGATGAAAAAAGATGGAAAATGTCACAAAAATGATGAAAGATCAAGAAAGACTGCAAAAAATACTAAAATATCGCAAAAGATGAAAAAGGGTCGTGAAAGATGATGAAAGATCGCAAAATATGACAAAATACCGCAAAACATCCTAGAATAGCACTAAAGATGATGAAATATCCTGAAACATGATAAAATATCACGAAAGATGAAAAAAAGTCAAGAAAGATAGCAAAACATCCTAAAATATAACGAAAGATGACAAAAGGACATGAGAGATGAAAAAAGGTCATGGAAGACCGCAAAACATCCTAAAAGATTACAAAATATATGGAAAGACGATGAAAAATCACAAAAGATCGCGAAATACCGTGAAACATCATAAGGGATCACGAAAGATGATGAAATATTCTGAAAGATAATGAAAGATTGCAAAGTTCTACAAACATCCTAAATCATCATGAAATATTGCAATAGATGACAAAACATCACAAAACATTCTAAAATATCACGAAATATGATGAAACATTACGAAAGATGACAAAAGATCGCAAAAAATGATGAAAGATGGCGAAAGATTAAGAAAGTCAATGAAAAATCCTAAAATATTGCAAGATGAAAAAAGATCACGAAAGATGATGAAATATGACGAAAGATCACGAAAGATTACGAAAGATTGCAAAAGGTCTTGAAAGACTGCAAAACATCCTAAAAGATGATGAAATGTCCTGAAAATTGATGAAATGTCTCGAAAGATAACGAAAAATAACGAAATACAATGAAATATCATGAAAGATCATGAAAGATAAAAAAAATCCTAAAAGATGATGAAATATGATGAAAGATGGTGGAAAATCACAAAAGATGATGAAAAATCATAAAAGATAGCAAAAGATCATGAGAGATGAAGAAAGATCACAAAAAGTTGCGAAAGATCACGAAAGATGACAAAAGAATAACAAAGACCGCAAAACATCCTAAAATATCACAAAAAATGACGAAACAATGTGAAATATGACAAAAAATCACAAAAGATCATGAAATATCGAGAAAGATCGTAAAAAATGCCAAAAAATTACGAAATATTGTGAAATATGATGAAACAACAAGAAAATTAGCGAAACATCCTAAAGATTATGAAAGATATTGAAAGATGACGAAACATCGCTAAATATGATGGAAAATCATGAAAGATCACGAAAGACCACAAAAGATCGTGAAAAATCATGAAAGATTACAAAACATCATAAAAGATGACGAAAGATGGTAGAAAATCGTGAAAGATCATAGAAGATGATGAAAGATGATGAAAAATCATGAAATATCACCGAAAGCCCCAAAAGATGAAGAAAGATCACAAAAGACTACGAAAGACCATGAAAGATAATGACAAATGACAAAAGAAGATGAAATAAAATGAAAGACCCTAAAATATAGTAAAAGATCGTGAAAGATGATGAAATATCAAGGAAGACCGCGTGAAATCCTAAAAGATTGCAAAAGAAGAAAAAATATTGCGAAAGATGATGAAACATGGCGTGAAGATCACGAAAGATGATGAAACATGATGAAAGATCCTGAAATATCACAAAAGATGACAAAAGATTGTGAAAGATGATGAAAGATCACAAAGACCACAAAAAATCTACAATATCACGGATGATTATAAAATATCATGAAAGATGACAAAAAGTCATGAAAGACCGCAAAACATCCTAAAATATGATGAAAGATGGAAAAAAATTAGAAAATTTCATGAAAGGCGTCAGACCATCCTAAAAGATCACGAAAGATGACAAAAATCCATGAAAGATCGCAAATGATGACGAAAAAAATTAAGAAAGATCCTGAAAGATCCCGATAAATCCTAAAATGTTGAAAAATATGAAAATAGATCACGAAAGGTGATGAAACATGATGAATCATCATGAAAAATGATGAAATATCGCAAAATATTCTAAAATATCACGAAATATGACGAAAGGTCGCATAAAATCTTAAAATATCATGAAAGATGACAGAAAATGATGAAATATTGCAAAAGTCTACCAGCATCCTTAAACATCATGGCTTATTGTAAACCATCCTAAAATATCACGAAATATGATGTGATGCAAACTTAAACAAGAACGCAACATAATACAGATATAACCATAAATACATATATGGTGCAAAAATAACACTTCATTTCATTAATATCAAAGAATTGATATATGCTTACATACAGAATGGTAATAAACTAGCCCGGACGATGGTACCTTTTCTCTGAGAAGAGATGTGCTTACTACATGCCTCTGAACTGATTTATAATGAGGCTCTATGACCCTTTTATCATTGAGAAACAATTAGAAACCCTAAACATCCAAAAACCTAACCATAGGAGATGAAGCGCAAAAATCTTGTGGGCCCCGTTGCTGTAAGTTGGAATTCCAATTTCCTGGGGTCATAACTTTGGCATACGATCTCTATTTGGCTATCATAATACCTCGCTTCGAATATCTCAAAGAGGAGGCCAAAAAAATCACAAATTGGTCAGAGACTTTTCCAGTCTCTCTGTTTTCCCGAAAAATGTCTTTTAGTCCCTCAAAACGGCTCTGGAAGTTTAGGACCCGCAAAAAATTCAAAAAATAATTTGTACTACAATTAATGAGACTGGAAAGAAACAAGTGTGTGGGTCCAAGTGGAATAGGCATGTGGCCACTAAAATCCACCTGGATCATGATAAAACATCGATAAAGATGATGAAGATGGCGAAAGATCGCAAAAAATGATGAGAGATAACGAAAGATTGAGAAAGATGATGAAACATTAAGAAAGTCCATGAAAAATCATAAAATATGAAAAAAGAAAATATCACAAAATATGATGAAATATGATGGAAGATAGAAGATTGTGAACCTCATCAAAGATCACAAAACATCTTAAAAGATGATAAAATATGACGAAAGATGATGAAATATGACAAAATATGATGGAAAATCACGAAAGTTGATGAAAAATCATAAAAGATAGCAAAAAATCATGAAAAATTTACAAATATGACAAAACATTGCGAAAGATCATGAAACATGACAAAACAATAGCAAAAACCGCAAAACATTTGAAAATATCACGAAAGATAACGTAACAATGCGAGATATGAAGAAAAATCAGAAAAGATCACGAAAGATCAAGAAAGATCGTAAAAAATGATGAAAGATGACGAAATATTGTGAAAGATGATGACACATCAAGAAATTCAACAAAACATCCTAAAAGATGACAAAATATCGCGAAAAAAGATGAAAAATCATGAAAGATCGTGATAGACCACAACAGAACGCGAAAAATCATGAAAGATTGCAAAACATCCTAAAATATGATGAAAGATCTTGAAAAATGATGAAATGTCACGAAAGATAACAAAAAACCATGAAATATCAAAAAATATCGCAAAACATCCTGAAATATGATCCAATATGATGAAAGATGATGGACAATCACGAATGATGATGAAAAATCATAAAAGACCGCAAAAAATCATGAAAGATGAAAAAAGATCACAAAAAATTGCGAAAGATCATGATAGATGATGAAACAATAATAAAAGCCACAAAAATCATAAAATATAACAATAGATCGCAAAAGATCCTAACATATCATGAAAGATGACGAAACAATGCAAAATATGATAGAAAATCACAAAAGATCGAGAAATGTCGTAAAAATGTTGAACAATGACGAAAGTTTGTGAATGCTGAACTCCAAGAAAGCCAACAAAACATAAAAGATGATGAAAGATATTGAAATATGAAGAAACATCGCAAAAGATGATGATAATTCAAAAAAGATCATGAAACACCATGCAATATTGCGAAAAATCACAAAAGATCGCAAAACATCCTAAAAGATGATGAAAGATATTGAAAATGATGAAATGTCACAAAAGATAACGAAAAATCATGAAGATCATGATATACCACGAAATATCATGAAAGATCACAAAACATCTTGAAATATGATGAAATATAACGAAAGATGATGGAAAATCACGAAAGATGATGAAATATCATAAAAAGCTGCAAAGAATCATGAAATATGATGAAGGATCACAAAAAATTGCGAAAGATGACGAAACAATAACAAAAACAGCAAAACATCCTAAAATATAACAAAAAACCGTCAAATATAACAAAAGACGGCAAAATATCCTAAAATATCACGAAGGACGAAGAAACAATGTGAAATATGACAAAAAGTCACAAATGATCACGAAAGATCGAGAAAGACCATAAAAAATGATGAAAATGATGAAACATCAAAAAAATCAGCGAAACATCCTAAAAGATGATGAAATATCTTGAAAGATGACGAAACATCGCGAAAGATGATGAAAAATCACGAAAGATCATGAAAGACCACAAAAGATCACGAAAAATCACAAAATATCGCAAAACATCCTAAAAGATGATGAAATATCTTGAAAAATGATGAAATGTCGTGAAAGATAATGAAAAATCACGAAATACCATGAAAGTCTACAAAAAGTCATGAAATATAGAAAAATATGCTCGAAGATGATGAAATATGATGAAAGATGAAAAGATTGCAAGAAATCATGAAAGATGAAGAAAGATCACAAAAAAATGCAAAAGATCACAAAAGATCATGAAAGATGACGAAATGATAATAAAAACCACAAAACATCCCAAAATGTAACAAAAGTCTACGAAATATAACAAAAGGCCGCAAAACATCCTAAAATATGACAAAATATGACGAAACAATGAAAAATATGACAAAAAAAATAAAAAAAGATCACGAAACATCAAGAAAGACTGTAAAAAATGATGAAAGATGACGAAAGATTGTGAAATATGATGAAACATCAATAAAGTCAATGAAACATCATAAAAAATGACGAAAGATCTTGAAAGATCACGAAATATCGTTAAAATGATGAGAAATCATGAAATATCATGAAAGACCAGGAAATATCGCAACACAACACGAAATATCACAAAACATCCTAAAAGATTATGAAAGATCTTGAAAAATGATGAAATGTCATGAAGGATAACGAAAAATCATGAAGGATCGCGAAATACCACGAAATATGATGAAAAGTTGTAAAACATCCTGAAAGATGATGAAATATGCCATAAGATGATGGAAAATCACGAAATATGATAAAAATTCACGAAAGATGACGAAAAATCATAAAAGACCGCAAAAAATCACGAAGGATGAAGAAAGATCACAAAAAATTGTGAAATGTCATGAAATATCATGAAAGATGACGAAACAATAACAAAAACCACAAAACATCCTAAAATATAACAAATGACCACGAAATATAACAAAAGACCAAAAAACATCCTAAAATATCATGAAATATGACGAAACAATGCGAAATATGACGAAAAATCACAAAAAATCACGAAATATCGTAAAAATTGATGAAAGATGACGAAAGATTGCGAAAGATGATGAAATATTAAGAAATTCAGCGAAACATCCTAGAAGATGATGAAATATCTTGAAATATGACGAAAAATCATAAAAGATGATGAAAAATCAAGAAAGATCATGAAAGACCACGAAATATCACGAAAAAATTCGAAAGATCGCAAAACATCCTAAAAGATGTTGAAAGATCTTAAAAAATTCTGAAATGTCCCGAAAAATAATGAAAAATCACGAAAGATCACGAAATACCACGTAAGATTGCGAAAAAATCATGAAAGATTGCTGAACGTCGTGAAAGATGAAAAGGCTGTAAAAAATCATGAGAAATGAAGAAATGTCACAAAAAATTGCGAAAGATCACGAAAGATCATGAAAGATGACGAAACAATAACAAAAACCGAAAAACATCCTAAAACATAACAAAAGACAACGAAATATAACAAAAGACCGCAAAACATCCCAAAATATTATGAAAGATGACGAAACAATGAAAAATATGACGAAAGATGACAAAACAATGAAAAATATGACGAAAAATCACAAAATATCACGAAAGATCGTAAAAAATGATGAAAGATGATGAAATATTGTGAATGATCATGAAAAAAGAAGAAAGTCAGCAAAACATCCTAAAAGATGATGAAAGATCTTGGAAGATGACGAAACATCGTGAAAATGACAAAAAATCATGAAATATTATAAAAGATCACGAAAGATCACAAAAGATCGCAAAACATCCTAAAAGATGATGAAATATCTTGAAAAATGATGAAATGTCACAAAAGATAATTAAAAATCACAAAGGATCACGAAATAGTATGAAAGATCGCGAAAGTTCATGAAAGAATGAAAAAACAACCTGAAAGATGATGAAATATGACGAAAGATGATGGAAAATCACGAAATATGATGAAAATTCATAAAAGACAGCAAAAAATAATGAAAGATGAAGAAACAGCACA
This sequence comes from Pinus albicaulis, assembly GCA_034641835.2. Classification (NCBI taxonomy): domain Eukaryota; kingdom Viridiplantae; phylum Streptophyta; class Pinopsida; order Pinales; family Pinaceae; genus Pinus; species Pinus albicaulis. The sequence continues at coordinate 67,300 of JAXQQM020092425.1, read as the reverse complement.
AAAAAATTGTGAAAGATCATGAAAGATGATGAAATAATAACAAAAAACGCAAAACATCCTAAAATATAACAAAAGACCGCGAAATATAACAAAAGACCGCAATACATTCTAAAATATCACGAAAGATGACGAAACAATGCAAAATATGACAAAAAATCATAAAATATTGAGAAAGATCGTAAAAAATGATGCAAGATGACGAAATATTGCGAAAGATAATGAAGCATCAAGAAATTCAGCGAAACATCCTTAAACATGATGAAAGATCTTAAAAGATGACGAAACATCGTGAAAGATGATGGAAAATCAGGAAGATCATGAAATACCACTGAAAGATCGTGAAAAATCATGAAAGATCACAAAATATTCTAAAAGATGATGAAAGATCTTGAAAAATGATTAAATGTCACAAAAAATAATGAAAAATCACGAACGATCACAAAATACCACCAAAGATCGCGAAAGAGCATGAAAGATTGCAAAACATCCTGAAATGTGATGAAATATGACGGAATATGATGAAAAAATCATAAAACATCGCAAAAAATCATGAAAGATTAAGAAATATCACAAAAAATTGCGAAATATGACGAAATATCATGAAATATGTCGAAACAATAACAGAAACTGCAAAACATCTGAAAATATAACAAAAGACCGCAAAACATCCTAAAATATCACAAAAGATGAAGAAACAACGTAAAACATGACAAAAAATAAAAAAACATCATGAAATATCAGGAAATGTCGCAAAAATTGATGAAAGGTGACGAAAGATTGTGAAAGATGATGAAACATCAAGAAAGTCAGCGAAACGTCCTAAAATATGACGAAAAATCTTGAAAGATGATGAAATATTGCGAAAATGATGAAAAATCACGAAAATATGACTCTCTCTCGAAAATAGGTCTCTCTATGCTCTATCTCACACAAGCTATATAAGACTGTTCAGTGATTCAACCATTTTAGCTATTGTACAAAATGTTCATCTTGCTGTAACTATGTGAGAGAGATGTATTTATAGGAGAGGGAGAGGAGGTTGGGATCCCTCAAATGGTGGAAGAGAGGCCTTATCCTTTGGGATGTTTCTCAAATGTAGGAAACAAGAAGCCAAAGGAAGGTGTTCGACATTATTCAGTCGAACAACCCATGCTGACTCTGCTCACGAAGAGGTTGGGACTGAAAACTTCACTTATATTTTAAAAAACTTTCCAAAAACAGCTCGGCGCGGGCAGTCCACTAAGATAGAGTGCCAATGGGCACGAGGCCCAGTGTTAATTTCTCTATGGGCGCGAGGCCATAACTACCTGCCTGCACCGACCCAAAATCATATGTTTTTGATACTCTGATCCAGGAATATTCAACAAAGGAAATGTTCTTCTCATGGCAAGGGATGCAATGACACTTTTTGCAAGGCATGACAATACACAGAAGTCACATAAATGGTCCTCCAATGTTCGAGATGGGGATTGCAGGGACGGTGACAAAATGTTGTGTAACACAAGGGGAAGGATATTGCAAAAGGCAGTAGGAGATGATTTGAAAATAGGAAAAGTTATTATACTCTTGAAGATAGTGATGGATCATCAAATAGTGAAGAAGGAGAATTTGATCAAGATCTTAAATTACTCATGGCATTTGAGAAAAACACGAATGAGTAATGATAAATTTATGGATGCTTTAGAAGAAAAATATTTCTTTGAAGAAATTACTCAACTCAAAAAATGCTTGGAAGAAAACAAAGTAGCCATAGATACTCTAGAGAATCAACTCATAGAAAAGGAGAAGCATAATGAGAAGTTAGAATGTGAAATAGTAAGTCTAGGAAAGGAACTTGAGAAAATAAAGACTAAATACTTTATATTCTAAAGGATATGAAACCTTAGATGAAATTATCAAGGTTCAACGCTCTCCTCTTATGAATATAGGTCTTGGATACATTGGTGAATCATCACAGACATAAAAATCCTCAACCACAACTAAAATCTATCTGAATGCAACAAAAACCAGTCAACAAAGTTTCAACTATCAGCAGAAGAATAAAGACACTTCATAGGTATATCATGTCCACTTTAATTCAAGGATGAATAATAATAGAAGTATCATTCAAAAGGTAAACAAAAATATAAGGTTCTATGATCACATATATTTCTTCTATAATGGACAATGTTTCTCATGTCATAATTTTGGCCACAAAGCTGCTCAATGTGTTGCATACAAAACCATCATGACTAGAGAAGCAAGAAAACAAAGGAACGACATAGGAATCAAGAAGAATAATTATAAAAATTTATCTCCTCTTAAATATGAAATTGAATGTTCATTTTGCAATAAATTTGGACATGAGGAATCTGAATGTAGGAGCAAATTACAGCGAAAAGAGAAAATATCAACAAATTCTAATGTATGGAAAAAGGACTTACAATCCAAAAGTTGTGGCATAGCTTTATTTGTGGAAGGATAAGAAAATAAATGGTACATTGATAGCGAATGTTCAAAATACATGACATGTGATAAATATAAAATCATTTAATACAATGCATTAGAGAAAGAAAATAATGCCACTTTTGGAAATGACTCCCCTGCTATCATTAAGGGTAAAGGATCTGTTTTTCTAAAAGAAAAGGTTAAATATGGTAATGATTTGTATGTTTATGGTTTAAATCATAACTTGTTGAGTGTTAGCCAAATGTATGACCAAGGAAATGAGGTGTCCTTTCGATCAAAAGAATGTGTGGTTCATGAACTTGACACGGGAAATGCCATAGTAAAAGGAACAATAACACCAAGCAATCTGTATATATTGAAAGGAGGTGTCTTTCCGATCAAAATAATGTGTGGTTCATGAACTTGACACGAGAAATTCCATAGTAAAAGGAACAATAACACCAAGCAATCTGTATATATTGAAAGGTGGCCAAGAACAATGTTACCTAGGGAAATCAGAGGAAAATTAGTTATGGCATAGAAGGTTGGTACATCTAAGTTTTTCTCAAATAAGAAATCAAGCAGGCTCAAAGTTGTTCATGATATACCCAACATCAACCTACCAGAAAGTACCATATGCAATCCATGTCAATACGATAAGCAAACTAGAGATCAATTCAATGCCAAATAAGGATCAGAAAGTAAGCCTCTTGAACTTATACATACTGATTTATGTGGACCTGTAAGGAAAAATTCACCTCGTGGAGAACAACACTATATCTTATTCATTGATGATTTTTCTAGAATGTGCTGAATCGGTTTATTGAAACACAAAGATGAAGCATTTGATAAATTTAAGGTCTTCAAAGCATTAATTGAAAATGAATTAGACCTAAAAATAAAATGTCTCAGATCTAACCAAGCAGGAGAATACATATCAGATGAATTCTTTGATTTTTATGAAAAACATGGCATAAAAGGGCAATTTTATGCAGCCAGGATTCCTTAACAAAATGGTGTGGCATAAATAATGAATAGAATAGTTCAACAAATGGCTCGTGCTATGCTTGATGTGTCTGGAACTCCTGACACCTTCTGCGGTGAAGCTGCACATACTGCAGTAAATATTCTCAACAAGGCTCATGTTCATGTGAATAGTGATAAAAATCCTTATGAACTCTGGTATGGTAAGCCTCCCACTGTAAAGCATTTTACAGTTTTTGGAAGAAAAAGTTTCATAAAAAATAATGATGAAAAACTTGGTAAGTTTGAAGCTAGATAAGATGAAGGAATACTTCTTGGTTACTCATCTAGAATTAAAGGATACAAATGCTACAATAAGAGACTTCGGAAAATTGTTGAATGTATTGATGTTGTGAATGATGAAGCATGCACAAATCCCAAAAGGGTAACAACAACAAAGTAGGATGATGATGATAAATGCTTTCCCACATAAAATCACAATGATATAGAATAAGAAACTAATGAAGTAGCAGAAGAAGACACATCAAATAAAGAAAAGTATCCATCCAAGTATGTTCAAAAGAATCATCTAGAAGCTCAAATTCTAGGAGAAAAGGAATCTGGGGTACAAACAAGAAGAACCCTTGTATGATCTCCCAGTTATCTAGATTTATTATCCATCATTGAACCACAAAATGTAAATCAAGCTAGTAAAGATGAATGTTGGGTTAAGGCCATGGATGAAGAACTTAATCAAATTGAAAATAATAATACTTGGGAATTGGTTCCAAGGCCTCATGATAAAAATTTATTGGGACAAAATGGATATTCAAAAATAAGTTGAATGAAAATGGATAAGTCATTAGAAAAAAATCTAGACTTGTTTGCAAAGGTTATGCTCAACAAGAAGGTATAAACTTTAAAGAAACATTTTCTCCAGTGGCCAAACTTGAAGCCATAATATTTTTTGTTGCATTTTCAAGTTTTCAACGTTTCAAAGTTTATTGAATGGATGTAAAATCTGCTTTCCTTAATGGATATCTAGAATAAGAAGTATATATTGAACAACCAGAAGGATTCATTTTGGGGAATGATGAAAATCTTGTATGCAAACTCAAAAAGGATTTATCTGGGCTAAAACAAGCTCCCATCTTGACAAGTATCTTCAACAACAAGGCTTCACAAAATGATCTGTAGATAACAACTTATACAAAAAAATTGAGGATGATAAACTACTCATTATTGTTGTTTATGTTGGTGACATCATTTTTGGGAGCAATGAAGAATCTAAGTCAAAATTTTTCTTTTGTTATGTAGCAAGAATTTGAAATGTCTTTACCTGTGCAACTAACATATTCTCTTGGTTTACAAGCGAAACAAGAAAAATATGGCATATTTCTCTCAAAAACAAAATATCTCAAGAAGATTCTGAAGAAGTATGGGATGGAAGACTGCAAACCTGTATGTACTCCAATGATGACAGGATGTAACCTTAGTTCTCATGATGATTCTCCCACTGTAAACCAACCATAATACATGTATATTATTGGAATTTTGATTTATATAATAGGTACTATACCATATGTCATGCATGTAGTTGGGATTGTTGGACGTTTCCAAGCCAATCCAAAGGAATCACATGTTCAGGCATTAAATAGAATATTCAAATATCTCCAAGGAACTCAAGGCTTTGGTCTATGGTATCCTAAAAATGTCGTTCTCACTCTTCATGATTACACAGATGCGGACTGCGCTGGAAATGTTGATGACTGGAAAAGCACTAGTGGAGGTGCATTTTATATGGGGCCCCGATTAGTATCTTGGTTCAGCAAGAAACAAGGTTCCATTACCTTATCTACAACAGAAGTAGAATATGTGGTTGTTGCATATTGTTGCACACAACTTCTCTGGATGATGCAGACATTACAAGATATTCAAATTAAATGTTCTCCACCCATCTCCATCCTATGTGATAATACAAGTTCTATTAGTATTTCGAAAAATCCTGTTATGCACTCCAAAACCAAGAATATTCCTATTAAGTATAACTTTCTGCGAGAAAAAGTGCTTGAGAAAAAGGTTAAATTTGAGTATGTTCCCTCGAAAAAACAAATTGTTGATATATTTACTAAACCTCTCCCTAGAGAAGAATTTTAATATCTCAGAAAGAAAATGGGAGTTGTCTCTACCTCACTTTGTTGTTAATCTAGTTTGCTCAGTCTACAGGTGAAAATTCAAAAGGTTGCTTGTTGTACACAGGTTTCAGTAAGTATAGTTACGTATATACGTGAGTTTCTTTATAGATAGTCGCATATGTTTTTCTCTAACATAAAAACAGTGGGACAGACTCAAGAATAGAATTTGACATGCTGCTGATAGTTATGATTTGATTTGTCTACAGTCTGCTCATATGGTATTGGGTTGTGATTTTTCATTGATATTTATCTGATTTATGAAGATGCTTTAATGATTTGTTGACAATGAACAGGTAGCACAAGTTCAGGGGGAGAATTAGCCTTGCAAAGTATAATGCATTGTTGGCATTGTGGTTGTTGAACTATGTTCAATGATATATTACTATTAAGGTCTTTTGGTCTTGGTTATAAAATTTATATCTGTAACTTGATGTAAATGTCATGTTGAGACCTATGATGTAAATATTGTCACTTTCAGTCCTATATGGAATTTTAAGGTCATGTCAAATATGCAATACCACTTGGTTGGGTGGTTGTGTCAAATATGTAAACCCACTTGGATTGGTGATTGAGTCAAATATGTAACCCCACTTGGTTAGGTGAGTGATGTATGTATGAGTCCTTGGTGATAGGAAAGGTCATACTCTGTTGAGTTATAGATTCATCTGCTTCATTGAAAATATTTTTGAAGACTCAGCATGTGCTCAGGGGGAGCATGGTCAATATATCATAGATAATATCTATAGAGCTCTTGTATTCAACATTGGTCTGCCCTTTGCCCTTGCTATCAAAGCGGGAGAATATCTTGGTGTTTGAACAATACTTATGTTGATTTTTCTAATAGGTATTTACAGGGTTTGGTGATCAAACACCAACATGGTTTCCATCAAGTCCAAAGGGGGATATTGCTGGCAGTATGATGTATGTGTTGTCCTTGATGGCAACCCAATTATAAAAAATCAAGTATATGGTAACTAGTTGAGTTCACAAATCAATTTTGATGTGATGGAGTGATGGAACAGAATGGTAGAATTATGGAATAGAGGTTTGCAAATTAGAATCAGAAGTTTATTAAAAGTGAATATTTGAAGATCTATACACGGGTTCATCAAGTCAAAGTCACGTATACATGCAGGTACAAAGATGAAAAGTCGCTTATTGTTGTGCAGGTAAATCCCCTCTGCGGACAAAGGCGATCCCTCTAGCCCTGGAGTGGGTCTACAAACAAAGGAACAAGCTGGACTTTTCGACTCCTAGCTTGTAAATTAGAACGAGTTAGGATAGATGGCCTACCTGGGTCCAATGATTTTGTTAAAGTTTGCACTAGCGATCCGCTGATCTTTGTCTCCACACATCACGGTCTTTCAGTGGTAATGTTCGTGTACCTGCACAAGGATCAAGTGAACGGTGAGAGAATACGAAAACATATTTTCATTCAGAGTTATTTGATTGGTCAAGGAGAATCAAACATTTTGCATATAATCAATCACAAAATTGGAACCAAAAAACCATTCTTGCATTAATGATAGAAAAAATAAGTTTACAACCTTGAAAACTTGACGTTGCAGCCTCCTTTGATGGGTTCAGTCAAACGCGTCTCAAGCATTCGTCAGGAATCAGAATTGGAGAGGCAATGGGCCTAAACTCTCTCTTGATAATGGATTCCTCTCTGCCTTATTCTTCACACCAGCTATAGTAAGGATTGTTCAGTTAGCTTAAACTATGTGAGAAGGATGTATGTATAGGAGAGGAGGAGGTGGTTTGGGATCCCTCATAAGGTGGAAGGGAGGCCTTATCCTTCAGAGATTTTCTCAATTATAGGAAACAAGAAGCCAAAGGAAGGACTTTGACGTTATTCAGTCAAACAAACCATGATGACTTCGCTCACTTAGTGGTTGGATATGGAAACTTCATTTCTATTTTAAAAAACTTTCCAAAAACAGCTTGGCGCGGGTAGTCCACCAATGGGCACGAAGCCCAGTGTTAATTTCTCTATGGGCGCGAGGCCATAACTGCCTACCAGCGCTGGCCCAAAATCATATGTTTTTGAGAGCCTACGTCAGGAATTATCAATAGAGGAAATGTTCTTCACATGGAAATGGATGCAATGACACTTTTTTCAAGGTATGACAATAAACATAAGTCACTAAAATGGTCCTGCAATGTGCAGGATGGGGATTGCGGGGATGGTGGCAAAATACTGTGTAATAGATGCCCCCTAAAGCATGAGGTCCGAGAGAGAGGGAGGGGTGAAATTATTTACGATAACGTGCTCAAACCAAACACCGTCCTCGGAAGACCTGCAAGTACAAGTACAACTAACATCTCTGATACATGAATATGTGGCATGGGTGCAACCATCCATATATAAAAACAAGATCCGATGCATGGACACAACCATCTAGCAAGAAGGATCAATAAATAGACTCAGGTATGGTTGCAACCATCCAATAAGAAGAGTCATGCATATATTCATGATAAAGAAAATCGTCTCGCAACCTAGATTTTATCAAACAAAACCCAAGGTCTTGCGCTCTATTTTGACCCGAACAAGTACAAATTCAAGCATGTGAATAAGTGATCTGAAGTCGAACATGAAAGAGAGTCGCCTGATTACCAGCTAATGATGAAATTTGTTAGCAAGCGCGAGAGAAACCACCAATAATTACAATGGCTCTCAAAGTACAAATAATACAATCTGCGGAATGTGAACAGTGAGCTGGAGTCGAACACCCACGAAATCACTCGATCAAAGGCCATTAATGAGGACCTGTCGTCGAATGCGAAGAACTTGCCATTGAGGCATGCAAGTTCCAAGGTACCAGAAGGGAGTCTCTAGGTCAGCTTCCTGGATAATGAACTGAATTTTACAGGAAGTGACCTGGTCGAAGGAGGGCCATAATGTTTCCCACATAATGGACACGAGGCAGAGGAACAAGATGATACTGAATCAGGACTAAACAAAGGTTTGGAGGTTGAAAATTTCTGAAGGAAACTTCTCTTGAACATTTGGCGACACGACTCCGGAATTTGGCAGTATTTGACATCAAAGGATACGAGGTCATGCTGACATGGAAAAGAGCAGATGAGAGGTCAAAACAGATTACCCAAACCCATGGAGGAAAAAAACTACAAAATGGGATGTCCCCAACCAGACACAAAATTGCAGATGAGTGTCATGTTCAAGAGCGACATACTGCCGACAAGACTGAGAACTGGTTCCATTTCCCCCCACCATTACTGGTGAGTACCCCAATTATTTTGAAAACAAGTTTGAAGGGAATAACATATGCTTGTCATATAAGTTGGTCCTTCGGACAAATCCATTCTAGTACATTTTATGAGCCCTGGGAAGGAGGAACTTAATTACATCATGGTGATGATTTCCGATATCATGTAGGTTTAACGAGTCTAACAAAGGAAGAAATCGAATTATTTTCATGTTTAGAGAGTTTGAAAAGCGGAAAAGAAAACTCCAGCAGATCCCTTTACGTAGGTAGTCTAACAGATCCGAAAAGGTAGAAAACGATATCTTAGAGAACCTCTTAGTTGTGATAGGCTAAGGTATTCCTTTTTCGTAAATAATCTATCACAGCCCGAAAAAAGGGTAAACGTCTATTGGGTAAATATAATTTCGCAACCTTTAACGAGTTCAAAACGACAAGAGTTTCGGCAATCTTTTCAATTTGAGAGTCAGAAAAGAGCTGAAAGATGATTCCAGGGGGTGAATTTTTCGTGTTTTTACCAAGTCTGAAAAAGTATAAAATACAACTCGTCACTTCATCGCCATCACATTGAGGACCTGTTATTGCACAAGAAACGCACATAAAACCCATTTTTCGAGATAAAATATTAAAATAATCGAAAAATATGCTAAAAAACCTAATTAGGGTTTTGAAAAGTTTATAAAATGCGAAAAATAGTAAAAATAAATTACTTTTCATTTTTGCCTCTTCTGAGCAATTTTTTACCCTTTTTCATTGTGATTTTGTGGAGCTGACAATAGAAAATCTAGGAGGCGAATCACGAATCCATATTTTCTAGGTAAAAGCTCGTATCCTTACCTACATTTTGATGTAATTTTCATTGCATGCAATCCATTTTTAAAGATTTGTAGGGGATTTTTGTTCAAATTAGGGTGTGGCAGTCAGCGCAGGTTCTGTGCACAGACTTGCACCAACCCGCCTTGAATCCAAACAGGGGCGCGCCAACCTGCGGCCACGGATTTACATAAAAATTCAATTATTTAGCCCATTTTAAACATTTCAGTAGAAAATAATGTGACTAATGATGGCTCCATTCATGTTTTTGCAGGTGTGTGAAAGAAAAATGGCGATCGAATGGAAGGAAAGAGAACATAGAGACGAGGATGAGGAAGCCATGGGAAATGTAAGATGCACGGAGGCTCGACGAAATTGCGGGCTCCTAAAATTCTTCATGGCACCATGTCTCTAAGCTCAACTAGAGATACTACGGTACCTGATCAGTGTATGGGACATTGATTGGGAAAGATTCATAATTCATGATCAGGAGTTAGAGATTGATGTCTCTGACATATAATTTATCACTGGATTATCCAGGAGGGGAGTAGCACCAATCCTGACAGTCACCCGACCTACGATGGAAAACATGAGCATGATCATAGATAGGGTGTGCTGAGGGGTAAAGAAAGGATCAAAGAGAAAGAGAGTGGATATCCAAACCATTCCCAATTTGGCACTAAAAGTAGTGCTGCACGCCATCACTCGAGCTGCCAGATTGCAGGATCCACATGAAGCCACAAAAACACAGTTACTTTTTGCCTTAGATTGTATGGCACTAACTCTCTACAACTAGGCAGAGGTGGTAACGATCAATATGAAACGCCAATTGACAAAATGCAAGAACGGTAAGCTGAAATAGTTCGTCCATGGGTCCATCTTGGGACCATTCATCCTGGAACAAGTACCATTGGGCAGCTTTGATGCCTAGATCAGGGGGCGTTCAACAGATGTGTTGGAGACTGGAGTTATTTAACTGGCTCCAACGACAACTGATTGTCGTGGAAGACTGGCCCTATTCCAGCACAGACTTTACAGGTGATCCAGATCTACCACTCCTAGTAGGAGAGGATTGGGATGAAGCATTGGGTAAGACACATTTTTTTTATTTTGATGAGTATTATGAATTTTTTGATTATATATGTTATGATGTTAATCCATGTATTTGCAGATGTTGGCCCAGAAAGACTTGCAGGAATGTCGCCAATAGCACGGAGGGTTCCTCATGATTTTGATGTGGCCCCTCATGGTGAGGGAAACGAGGAGGAGGAAATCGTACGCAACCTGGAGGGACTCACTCGTAGAATCCCAGACTATGTGATATTTGATGATGTTCCTCATGTGTACCAGAGGCACCCTGCGGGGGTGTCGAACCGTATTCACTGCTTATTGAGGCAGCTTGTACGGGCAATGACATGCTGCCATGAGCATCACTCTAACTAGACACCTAGACTTTTATTTCTGCATATTTTTTGAGAGACATGATGTCTCAAGATGTAACCAAAACATACATATTTTTTTGAACTTATGATGCACGTGGATGGAAACGATCGATATATATATATATATCTGTGTGTGTGTGTGTGTGTGTGTCTATTTTCCTGTATGAATCTTATTCTGTGATGATGATGTGTTACAAATTACGCAAATGTCTATCTAATACAATATTGGCTACTGCATTAGTTAACGCATTCATTCGTCTCAGAATATGTTGATATGTGATGTAATCAAAATTCCTTTCTAATAAACGAACACGTAAATAAAACCTTAAGATTCGAGGATTTCTAACAGAATAATGCGTATTAAGCTGAAGAACAACAAGCTGAGAGTCTAGGTTAACAATTAATGCACGAATATCGAGAGCAGAGGCCTCAGTTAAGAGTTCAATGACAACACTATATTCAGCAACATTGTTTGTGGTTCGTCCTAGACAAATACCTTGAATATATATCAACTCACCATTAGGATTATAAATCACCCAGGTTGCAGAAGATAGGTTTTGGGTATTGCGGGAGGCACCATCGCGAAACCAACATAAGGAGTGACAAACATCTGCATAGTAAGAAACAACATAATAAGTAGGAAAAAACTGCTCGCAAAGAACACCAAGCCAAACAATGTACAAAAATGAAAAAACACCTATGTACAAAATAACATGCACGAGAGACTCATGCATAGTATTTTTTGAGATACAACCCATTTCTAGGTTGATCCAGAGGATAACCTTCATATTCAATTAGCTCAAGCTTCATTCTGCAAAATGAGTTTAACAATATAGGGCCCATGCCACATGGGTTGGAATTTGTCTGCCCACAGCTTATCGTGAGCCTAGTCATGCAAGAGGATGAGGTCTCCTTATACAAAAGAACGAGGGGAAATTGATTGGTCAAAATGAGCTTTAACCCGCTTTTTCTGTGCTTCTATGAAAAGAGCAGGAAAGCGGTAATTTTCATCAAGACTCTCTAAGTATATAAGATGCTCTTCTTCTAGCGAAGTGTTAGGCAGCAATTCAATAGCTATCTTGAGAGAAAGGATTTCGCATTCAATCGGAAGGGTAGCTTCCATACCATAAACATTATGGAATGGAGTGAATCCGGTCGCATCCTTCACTGAGGTTCGGTAAGCCCAGAGAGCTTAAAACAACATGATATTCCAGTTGGACTTGTGCATCCCAATCGTACGTTGAAGCATAGTGACTAGAAATTTGTTCACGGCTTCAACCTGGCCATTGGCCTGAGGGTAGTACGACATTGAGCTTTTGTGACACAGACCCAACTTAGAAGTCAACTCAACCATCATGTAATGATGAAAATGAAACCATGATCGATAACAATGGCTTGAGGGACACTAAACCTAGTAATGACATGATTGAACAGAAATTGCGCGGTTGTCTTACCGTCAGCTGTAAGTGTAGGCATTGCTTCGGCCTATTTAGTGAAGTAATCAATGACAACGATAATATAAGCATGCCCCTTGGCTGAGTCAGAGTTACACGTCATAAAATTGATGCCCCACTTTGCAAAGGGACCAATGGTAATGACAGGATGAAGGTGTGTGGGTGGCACGTGCATCTTGCGCTGGTAAATCTAGCAATCATGACACTTATGGACAGGAAATTTGCAGTCTTTAAAGATGGTAGGCCAGAAATAACCAGCACAAAGAATATTTTATGCGGTAGCATATCCAGACATGTGACTGCCACAGGCGCTAGAGTGGTAATCATTAAGGAATTTTTCAACCTCCTCAAGAGTTAAACACCGGCAGAGAACAGAATCATCTCTGATGCAGTAGAGAGTATCTCTGACTATGCGATAAGGTTGTGAATGATGGTGGATGCGTCGACGTGAATCCTTCGTTAACTCAGATCAGAAGGTAGAAGTCTTAAGATATACGATGATATCACCGTACCAAGGTTCGAGGGTGCTAATGAGAAAAAGAAAAAGTGTGTCATCCAGAATGCATTCCTTGGAACCAGATGGAGCAGAATCAGAAGGGAGAGAGAAAATCAAATCCGCAAAAGCCAATGATTTCTTTGATTTTGCGATAGTAAACTCCAAATCGAACTCCTGGAGGATAAAAATACACTTAGAGTATTTTCCCCCCAGCAGTTGACGAGTCAATATGTAGGTCATAGGGTTGCAATTAGAAATCACGGTCACTGTGCACAACAAAATATAATGACGAAAACGTTGAACAGCTTGAACAACAGCCAACGCCAACTTCTCGACATGTGCATAATGTGTTTTGGTATCAAGAATATTGCAACTCAAATGGTAAATGACGTGATCGTCACCATCATCGTCGTCTTGCACTAGAACCATGGCAATAATGCTAAACGTGGTAGCCAAATAGAGGGAGTAATCACGATGATAATTAGGAGGACACAATGGAGGAGCATTGATAATCAATGTCTTCTGTGCATCGAAGGATTTTTGGGCGATCTTATCCCATAGGAACGAGACGCCTTGCTTAGGTAATCGCGTGAAGCCTTTTCCCCCTTGCAGACTCTGCAACTAATGTAAAGAGGAAGGGGAGGGGAGATTGACAATAGTTTTGGCTTTGAGGGGATCGAGAAAAATGTCGTCTTTAGAGACGATAAACCCTAAGAGTCTACCAGAATCAACGTATAAGACACACTTATGTGGATTGAGTCGAATGTTATAGCATCTACAACGAAGAAATATTTGATGGAGATGATCTGGGTGGTATTTACACTTAGAAGAATGAGTCAGAAGGTCATCCAGATAAGGTTGAACAATTTTCTTTATATGATGGAAAGCGTATGAAATTTCTCTTTGAAATGTAGCTCCAAAATTCTTCAAACCAAAAAGGAGCTTCTTATAGGCGAAGGTACCCTAAGGACAGATAAAGGCGGTCTTGTGTTGATTGGGTGGAAGAATATTGATCTGGTTGTACCCGGAAAATCCATCCATAAGGAAAAAAATCTCACTCCCAGTGCATTCATCAATTATATGGTCAATAAAAGGAGTGGGATAATTATCCTTAGGGAAATCATGGTTGATATCATGGTAATATACACAGACACGAATAGTACCCTGCTTCTTATCAACAAGAACAATATTATAAACCCATTATGTCAAGGGAATCAGATAAATGAAGCCAACTTTAAGAAGTTTTTCAACTTTTCCCTTAATGGCGGCTGCTTTTCTAGGTTGTATAGGACAAAGACGTTGAAAAACAGGCTTCGCACCAGGATAGGTTGGAATCTCATGCACCACTATACTCGGATCGATGCCGAGCATTTCTTGATAAGACCAAGCAAAGACGCCACGAAACTCGCAGAAGAGACTAATAGAGACCTTGATCTTATCAGGAGAACAAGTCACCCCAATGTGGATGTTCACGACAACCCACAGTTTGACGGAGATGTCAATAGGCATCGTTTGCATAATGTTCCCTAAGTTACCTTCTGGAAAAACTTTCTGTGTCAGGATTGGCATTTGAAGCGGATGAGAAGGAACTTGGGAAGTGAACTTCTCAAGACAAGTAGACATGGCCCGAAGGCCAAGCATGAAAAAGGAATGATGATGATTATCGTCCCAAGGAGGATCCTCAAGAGACATAGTTTCCACGATGGCTTCATTAGTAGGAAATATCTCATTTAAAGGATCTGGCGAATTCGAAGCACCGAGCCAAGGGGATTGAGAATATGTATCAAGAGACATACTCAAAGAAGCATGATCAGAGGGAAGAGGAGCCGAAACCGAAATAAGTTCACAATAATCAATCTCTATTGGGCTTAACGACATCGAGTCACCAAACAAATCAATCTTCTCGGGCGAAGGGATGATCCACGGATCATAAGATCTGGAGATCATTTTAACCCGAGTAGTTTTGGGTGGAGGAAGAGAAAAAAGACCCATGAGGGCAGGTCTTTGAAAAGACTTGGTCCTATTCTCTCATAAGGCATAGGAATACGATATACATATGGGATGTTGCTCTCGGAAGATGAAGAAGTGAAAAAGGTCAATTGATCGACAGTGATAATATTTCCTTCGTGCGGGAATCAAAGAACACGAAAGAGAGTGGATGGGACACAAAGCATGGCTTGATTCCAACTGCGACCAAGTATAAGATTGTAATTGAGCTTGGCGTCAACGACTTCAACCTCGATGTTAACCATTTTCCCTTCTAGCGTAATGGGTAAACTAGCGAGAACACCAAGAGGGCAGGATTCTCTTCCATCAAAAGCTTCTAAAGCGTTTGGAGATGAATTGAGGGCTAGAGAAATGATGGCTTTCCAGCAAGCAGAATACATGATGCATGTAGATGCACACTTGTGCATGACCACTCGATGGATATTCTTTCCATTAATCCCAACTTAAATGATCAGTGTAAGTTGGTGAGGGAGACGCGGGATGAAATTTTCCAAATCAAAAGTGATAAGGCTGGAATTGGCTGGATCAATCCCTCCGATAGCAGATAACAAAGCCTTCTGCTGTGACGGACAAATCTGAAGTACTTCCAATGCATTTATAGCAGATGGCGCCTGAGCCAAAACCTCAACAATACTGTAATGTTGAGTGGCATGGGCGTTGGGATTGTAGGAAGACTTGCAGAGTACACCTTTAGAAGGTGGTCGTATAATGGGCTTAGTACTGGGATTTTCAATCTGAAGAGGGCCACAAGTAGGCGGGGGAGGAGGACCATCAGTGATTTCCTTCCCTGTTGCTTGACATGGTTCGGTATAATCTTTTGATCGGGTAGAAATAGAGACGGATGCAGGACCGTTGATCATGAAAACCTAAGAGCCAAATGGGGCATTGGACTGAGGTTGCTCCACCAACTAAGTTTGCTGTGATGGGAAATTTTATTTAAGAAAAACCGGAGTGCCTTGGGTGCCCTTGAGCAGTTGACTCACCTCAGCCCATCGTGGATAGTCCTTGGTATAATTCTCTTCGTCACAAATCAGAGAAGGGTAATTTGGTTTGCGTTGTGAACCATCATCAGTACGATATTTCTGAGAATCCTGTTTCGGGGTATTGGCTTTGGCCTTACCTTTACCCTTCCTGTTACCCTTGGAAGTTTTATGCATTGGATTGGACTAAACGTCATTCACTTCCGCGGTTTTACCAGAATTTGGTGGCTAAGAAGCAATATAATTGGAAGGAGTAGATTTTTGCTTCGCAAGATTTGGAGAAGACTTCTGAGAAGTCTAAGACACAATACCGATGATACCGTCGACAGATGGCGTCGTCGACGCTTTGGAAGTTCCAAGTCGAGGGGCATCAGGCAAGATTTCGTACAATGTGAAAAACTGGGAGTACACAAGATCAAGGTACTAGGCATCAACGATGCCTTTTCCCTCAGTAACACATGCTCCCATAGCAATTTCCTTAGAAATCAGAGCAACGAAGGAGGTAGTGAACCAATCATTTAGAAGCTGATCAGGAATCTCAAAATTGATCAAACGAAGACGTCGCCTCCACTCATGAATATGATAAGAGATATGAGTAGCTCTATCTTTTTTCAAGGATGTGAGGAGGTGTGTCCCAGTTTCATACCGAACTGGAAACTAAAATTGTGTGAGAAATGCCATAGCTGGAGAGTTGAAATCTTGGAATACGTCGTGGGAGAGTTCAATGTATCACTTGGCAACGACACTAGTGAGAGTCCTTTGGAAAAGACAGAGTCGAATGGAATCGTCCACCCAAGAGTTAGAGGAGCACCAAATATGGTATGTCATAACATGCGCTTGGGGGTCTTCTCTGGACATGCCCTCAAATTTGGGACAATCGCTAGGGATTTTAGTTGGAACTGGAGGCCAATATGGATGATGAAGGATAGGATCGTTCGTCAACCTCAACACATTGGGAAATTCCAATGTAGCAAGGAAAGGTAATTTTTGGTTGAAAGACATTGCAGGTCGTTGATAAAGACCAGTATTAGGATTCCACCCAGGTTGAGAGAAATTCCCCCCCCATATGTTTTCTCCTCGAGGATTATGTCCATAGGGGTTATAAGCCAGATAATTCTACCCATACATGGGTTGAGGACCAGGATACTGATTCTGAGTGAACCACTAAGGTCCTGTCTGAGCAACATATGGATTTTGTTGCGAAATGTAAGTAGTGCCAGGAGGCACACTATATACCATCTGGGATTGACCATGAGGAATGTAAGAAATTCCTTGGGGCGCACTATATACCACCTGAGATTGACCTTGAGGAATGTAAGTGGCGCCCTGAGGTTGAATGGGTTGCCCCTGGGGTGCAGGTTGACCTGGATGCTATGGTTGGACAGGCTGTCCCTGCGAAGCAGGTTGGCCTGGATATTGTGAGCCACTGGGTTGCCCCTAAAGACCAGGGTGAACCTGCTGAGAAATAGAGGGTTGAACTTGTTGTACAAAATTTGGGATTTTTTGAACGTAAGGATGGTGTTGTTGCACAAAAGTTGGTCCCTGCTGTGGATAGGTTTTCCCCCCGGGAACATAATATGCACCCTGTTGAAAATAAGGTTGACCAGCTGGAACGTTGGGTTGTCCGTGTTGGACTGAAGGTTGTCCCTGAAAGGGTTGTCCTTGCAGACCATAATGTTTTCCCTGTGAACCATAGCGTTTTCCCTGTTGGACCGAAGGTTGTCCCTATAAGGGTTGTCCTTGTGGACCAGAGGGTTGTCCCTGTTGGTACGTGAAATGATTGGAGTAAATAGGAGGAAAAATTTCCATACTCGTCATAATTATGTGGAGGATTAACAGAAGCTTTCGGCTGCTAAGAACCCTGAGGGGTGGAATTCTACAGCTGAATGGCCAATAGGTACTGATCGAATGTAAAACCTCCATGAATTGAAGTCGAAGTAATGAGGGTACTACTAGTAGGTTGTATTCCTGAAACATGAGGTTGTGATCCACTCACGGTGGGTCGAGCAGGTATCATGGGACATGGACAACATAAGACTATGACTGACTGAGTTGTACAAACAACCGACATGGATGAAGCCACACAAATAGTGGGCCGGACTGGGATAGTGTAAAAATATTCGATGTTATGGGAGTCTAGGGTGATGCCCCCGATACGGTGAAAGAAAAGCCTCCCGAGGGAGTTGATGTACTTGACCATGTCAGGTTCTGATACATTGATGCAACACCAGAAATGATTTTATCCAAAGTACGATAACCGGCTAGAGAGATGTTGGCTGTGAGGAAAGTTGATTCGAGACATAAGGAAAATCCTCCGGAAAGAGTTGATAATCCCCTGTAGAAACATGAATCTCTTCACTACTGATGGGACTCGAAGAATCCATGTTAGATGAAACCATGGTATCATTGAAAAGGCGATGAGCAGTGGCAAGTAAAGATGGTTCTGAAGTAAGAGGAGTAGATTCTTCCTCATTTCCAAAACCGATCCAAGTGCTCGAAGGTTACCAATTGATATCAAAAGGCTCCTCAAGACGAGATCGGGTAGCAAGGGGTAAGATACTTGGAATAAGAGCACACTAGTAATCAAGAGGCCTAGTAGGCTAAGGTGCCCCCGAAGAAACTTCAGGAGAAGGATCTCCACTAGGAGTTGATAAAGGAGACGATGAAACTGGTGGTTCTGCCACCGTGACTTTGTCTCAAACTAGGAGAGAAACGAGATGACCAATTCGAGGCTTCAATACCAAACACTAAGGAATTACTTAAGAACAAGGCAATAAAATATATTTAATGGGCATGTGATTATAGGAAATTTATTGTATGACATTGAAACAAAACTCTGCCTTTTCATATTTTAAGAGTCAAGAAATAGACAAAATATGACTCTAGTCACTTTCAGGTTGAACGAGCGCGAAAGGACAAGTGCTTGATGATTGTTTCAATTTTAGAGAGTTACGAAAAGACCAAAATGAATACTCATGAAATCTAAGCAAGAGGGTGTACCAAGTTTCTGTGAACTGCAATATACACCTTGGTGATCAAATGAAAGAGAAATGACCAAGGAATTAACGTACGTGCAGAAAGTCTCCTTCAATGATGTGTCCGGTGTATCACAGTTACAGGGCGGCAGACTCGGCTTCCTACGCATAAAGTATTGCAACCGATTAGGATCTCCCTTTATATACTCGACGGTACGGGGAGCACAAGTCCGTGCTAGCGCTGTCTAATTCCAGATGGCGAATGACAACTGTTAAGTTTAATGATGCCAAAACATGTCACTAGCCTAGACCTCTAAATGCATGCGTTAGGTTTCAATGCTTCCTTAGGTTTATTGAATTCATTTTAAAGTTGATCTTGAATTAATGTTGCAATTTCAAGGCCTTACCGAATGTAATCTCAAATCCTTAATGCACATTTATATGAAAAATAAAATCATTCCAATTCGATGAATTCTAGCTAAGAGAGGGATAGTAGATCATAACGAAGCAGCAATCAATCAAATACAAGAATAAATTTTCCTTAATGCATCTAAGAAAACCAAAGTAGAAAAAAAAAAGCTATTTCCTTATTCACTAAAAGCTACCAATGCAAAAGAACGTTTTTCATTTTCAAAGTAACAGGAAGAATGCAAATTTTGTCCTTTTAGATAAATGAGAAGCAAAATGCACTAGTACACTAAATGACAAAATAGAGACTAGTTTTAAGAAATTCGAATGAAACGATCTAAAGCAAAGAGATCAATCCAACACGAACATCAAGCACACTCAAAACAAGATGCATTATTCTAAGAAACAGGGCTTTCAAATTGGTTCAGTGAGAAATGTAATCTATGCTCAAGGTGACAGATGGAGAGATAAATGAAATCCAAGGTGATCATTCAACAACCCAATGACATGAGGAACCAAAAGAAAAACTAAAACAATCAGTCAACAAAGTGAAAAGATAACGACCAAACTGACTCAAACTCAACACAAAAGGTTCAATGAGGAGGTAGCCGGACAAGCGGTGGAAGGCACCTAGAAACCCTAGGGTGACAAACTCCACTGATCATATAAGGGGAAAACAATTGAGAAGAATGGGACAAGAGAGTCAAAGAAAATCCAATGGACCAATTGAAAGATGAAAATCCAACCCAGTGGCAAGAGGAACTGACAAACTCAAGAAAAAGGCTAAAATTTTAACCTACAAGATCTGGTGCGTCTGTGAGGCTGTAATCAGTGCCAAACAGAGGATGGTGCACCTGTGAAAAAGGCAACAAGCGCCAATCAGCGCCACTTTGTGTAAACCACGGATCTAAACCAAAATTGGTTTAGAATCCATTTGTATAAATTGTAAGCCTTGAAAGCATGAAAAATAAGGAAGATAGGCATAGAGATTCATGATTTAGATCGAGGAGGAGGATTTTTATGGAAATAGGGATGGAATAGAATAAAATTTCATTTTCCTCTGTAGTTTTGTAGTTGAATGCGTAAATTCTAAATTCGGGTGATTTTCCTCATCTTTCGAAATTTCTGAGTTGATGATTTTTGATCGAGATTTGTTTAATTGATTTTCTGTGTATAAATTTATTTTGAATGTATCAAATCTGGCTTTTATTCAGCGTTAAAAACATCTATGAGATTTCTTATGGCATATGTTTGAATTTCTCTGTCGATTTTGGTCCGTATGGTTTTTCAAATCCGGTCTATTGTAATTTGGAGTGAAATTGTGTGGCCATCAAAATGCCATAAGCCATTACAACACATTTTGTAACTTGCAACAAGTAAAAAACTATGTTAATTGCTTATTAGTTTGCCTTCCGCAATTTTAAGAGAATTTTCCCACGAATGTCAATTCTGGTAGAGTGAAGAAAATGGTACGTTGTAATAAGAAGTCAAAGAGAACTACAAAGAAGGGTGTGTGATATTGAACGGCTATCGCATCACAAATCCATGAGCATGTGTATTTGAAGAGATGTGTCTAGATGTAGCACAATAGTTTGTTGGATCGGTTTCCATCATTATGGACATTATCAGAAAAGCTGTTTGTCACAGGCCTATTCGTGATAAAATAGCTATAGTGGTATTTCGATCGTGGGTTGATGATGGTTTCTGTCAAATTGAAAAACTAAAGACTGAAATATTTTTTATAAGTGAATGCAATTTGTTTTAATACCGGAAGAAACTGTGGCTCTTAGAAAGAATTCCTATTCTGGTGAAATCAAAGAAATAGGATCGTGGTAGTGTATAATGAGTCAAAGGGAGATTGCGATCATCGATTTATAATCCAACTGTTATCGTATATCAAACTGCTCAGGTTTTAATATTTCAAATGGAGATGAATTTTATTGAAAAAGAGTTGGAGATCCGAGAGATTGTGACCATCCAATATTTATGAGATTTGAAGACTCTCGCATCCAGCGGGAATATGCAATGATTATCACAATTTTAGTTGCACAAAGGTTAACACTTGAAACAAACCCGATATTTTTATAGGTCTGATTTTATAATTTAAATCGACCACTTATCCTTTATATGATCTAATGGCCTTAGTATCAAGATCAATGATCCGATGGCTATCACATAGACATGTGCTCACCGATTAGTAAACTATTTGGGTGCGATAAATTATAAAATGGGTGTTTAAAAAGATTTGAGGTCCGTGGGTAATTATGTTGGTTATTTAAAAGAAATAGCCCGATTAAGAGCTATATTTTAAAATGTGAAGAATTGATTTTGGGAAAACTTATAAACTTGCATTCTATGTGCATACTATGGATGATCCCAGCATAGGCTGCGTCATCCCTCTAGCCCTGGAGTGGGTCTAGCAACAAGGGAACAAACTGGACTTTAGACTCCTAGCTTATAAATGAAAACGAGTTAGGATATATGGCCTACCTTGGTCCAACACTTTTGTTGTCGTTTGTAGCAGCGATCCACTGATCTCTGTCTCCACACGTCATGGTCTTTCAGTCATAATGTCCATGTACCTATAAAAGGATCAAGTGAACAGTGACAACATACGAAAACATATTTTCATTCACAGTTATTTGATTGGTCAAGGAGAATCGAACATTTTTCATATTATTGAACACAAAATTGGAACCAAAAAACCAGTCTTGCATTAATGATATAGAAAATAAGTTTACAACCTTGAAGCCTTGACGTTGCAACCTCCTTCGACGGGTTCAGTCAAACGCGTCTCAAGCGTTCGTCGGGAATCAAAGTTGGTGAGGCAATGGGCATAAACTCTCTCGCGACAATGGATTCCTCTTTGCCTTATTCTTCACACTATCTATAGTAAGGATTGTTCAGCTAGCTGAAACTATGTGAGAAGGATGTATTTATAGGAGAGGAGGAGGTGGTTTGGGATCCCCAATAAGGTGGAAGGGAGGCCTTATCTTTTGGGGAGTTGCTCAATTATAGGAAACAAGAAGCCATAGGAAGGAATTCCACATTATTCATTCAAACAAACCATGATGAATCTTCTCACGAAGTGGTTGGATATGGAAACTTCGTTACTATTTTAAAGAAATTTCCAAAAATAGATCAACGCGGGCAGTCCACTAAGATAGAGCGCCAATGGGCGCGAGGCCATAACTGCCTACCAGCGCTGACCCAAAATCATATGTTTTTGAGAGCCTACTTCAGGAATGATCAACAGAGGAAATGTTCTTCACATGCCAAGGGATGCAATGACACTTTTTGCAAGGTATGAAAATACACAGAAGTCACTAAAATGGTCCTGCAATGTGCGGGATGGGGATTGCAGAGACGGTGGAAAAATACTGTGTAACACTTATATGATGGCACACTAATTTAAAAATACTAGTGGTCCTTACCATTGTATTAGCCCACAATATTGAGTGATATAAAAACTTTTTGATCCCGCCCAAGAATACCATCGGCACTTGTGTGTTTTTGGCTCATGGTATTGGCTAAGGCTCTAACTATAAAAGGAGGCGAAGGTCAAAGTGCTAATCGTGCATGAGTAAGTATAATGAATGAATACTTAAATATGAAGTATATTTGTATGGCATGGGCTATAGTTAATTGATAGATCTAAAATAAAGGTTCACTCATGAATATAATGATGGATCATGATCTCTAGACCTGAAATGATTATTTATTTACATGATATGTTTATGAGATGTTTAGATCTATGGTCGGGTGCATGTTTGTTGCAGTGAAGGGTATGATTTGAGTAAGTTTGAAGTTATGAAGTATTGTGCAGTCTAGAATTATTTACATATCTATACGTGGCTTTGACACGAGGAAGGTGTGTATACATGCAAGTTTGGTTTTGCAGAATAGCGTATATGTTCAGTAATAATTTGAGATCTATATGTGATTTGGTTTTGGGATAAGAGCATACATATGCGAATAAGTCTACTGGAAGGTGCATATGAAAGCCAAGGTTTTACTAAAGAATGTTGAAGAAAATGTCTAATTAGTTTTTCTATGTTTTTTTTTTGTTGTCTGTCAGATGTCTTCATACAGATCTGGGTGGTTTGAGTATTGATTATGCTGCTAGTTGATTGTGATTAAAGATCAGTGATTGGTTGGTTTATTTATGATTATGTGAATGATTTGGCACAGATATATGTTTCAGTTTGACATTGAGCTTAAATGAGTGTAGTGGGTCTAGTCTTAAAATAAGATGAAAAGAGGACTACAAGTTGTGATGTATTGAAGCTGGTGGATCCAGTGTGAAAATTTATGTAATGTGGTCTGCAGTGGTGATGAAGGTTGGAGCCTTCGGTGAGGAAGTCGAAGCTTCCTGCTAGTAGGAGTTGGTGATCAAATAAGGGGGTTATAACTGCTTTCCATTAGGGATTGGTAAACGAGAGCAGGGGGTTGAAGCTCTCTTCTAGTGGTGGCTAGTAAAGGCGATCAAGGGTTGGAGCTCCCTTCCAGTAGCAGCTGGAGAACAGGTGATGGCAGAAGCCTTTTATAGGTGGGTGTCTGTGTGCTAGTATGATTCTGTGTCAGTACAAGATTGTAAAAAGTTTTCTATATAATAAATATTGAAGACAGAGACAACAGCAACAGTGGTTTATTCCCACATTGTTTTTCCTCCTTAAATTATGGTATTCATGTGTGTTGCTTATGTGTGATGATTTATTCTGTTCTTATTGCACATGTTTACTTCTTACTAAATATCCCATGAAAGAATGATGCATTGTTTTATGTAAACTTACTGGATATTTATTTGAATTATAACTTAACTACAAATACACTAGTTGGCTTAAGTAAAGTCATGTATAGAATTCGGTAAACAAAAGTGAAAGTCTATGCGATTTTTAAAAACTAATTCACTCCCCTCCCCCCTCTCAGTGTTTTTCCCAAAAAAAGACCACGAAATATAATAAATAAATAAAGACTGCAAAACATCCTCAAATATCATAGAAGATGACGAAACAAAGAAAAATATGACGAAAAATCACAAGAGATCATGAAATATCGAGAAAGATCATAAAAAATGATGAAAGATTGTGAAATATGATGAAACATCAAGAAAGTCATCGAAATATCCTAAAAGATGATGAAATATCTTAAAAGATGTTGAAGCATCACGAAAGATGATGAAAAATCACGAAAGATCATGAAAGACCGTGAAAGATCGTGAAAAATCATGAAAGATCATAGAACATCCTAAAAGATGACAAAAGATGACAAAAAAACATGAAATATCTCAAAAGATTATGAAAGATGATGAAATATCACGAAATATCACCAAAAACCCCAAAAGATGAAGAAATATCACAAAACACCATGAAAACCCGTGAAAGACTGCGAAAGACCGCATAATATCATGAAATATTACAAAAGATGATGAAAAAATATGAAATATTGTAAAAGATAGCGAAAGATCATGAAACATGATGAAATATCAATAAATACCATGGGAAATCCTAAAAGATCACAAAAGATGAAAACATATTGCGAAAGATGATGAAACATAATGAAATTTCATGAAATATGATGAAATATCATGAAAGATTGTGAAATATGAAGAAACATCATGAAAGATCGAGAAAGATGATGAAATATCACTGCAAAAAATCCTAAAATATCACGAAACATGAAAAAATATCACGAAATATGACAAAAGGTCATGAAAGACAACAAAACATCCTAAAATAGGGCGAAAGATGACAAATAAACAGGAATATTTGTGAAAGACACTGAACCATCCCAAAAGATCACGAAAGATGATGAAAAAATATGAAATGTGATGAAAGATTGCAAAATTCTGTGAAAAATCCTAAAAGATAACGAAATGTGATGAAAGATTAAAAAAAAAATCACGAAAGACTGCAAAACCTCCTAAAAGATGACACAAGATCACGAAATATTGCAAAACATCATAAAAGATGACATAAATTATGAAAGATCACCTAAGACGACGAAAGACGATGAAAAATCATGAAAGATCACGGAACACCACAAAATATCATGGAATATGAAAAAATATCACAAAAGATCGTGAAAGACCGTGAAAGATCATGAAAGATGGCAAAAGATGATGAAAAAACTTGAAAAACCACAAAAGATGACAAAATATTGTAAAAGATGAAAAAAATCGCGATAGATAATGCAATATCACTTAGGATGAAGAAATATCACAAAACATCATAAAATATCATGAAAGATAATGGAAGATCATGAAATAGGATGAAAGCCCACGAAAAATTGAAAAACATCCTAAAAGGTGATGAAATATCAAAAAAGATAACGAAAGATGACGAAAAATCGCAAAAGATTGTAAAAAACCCTAAAATATTGTGAAAGATAATGAAAGATCACGAAAGATGATTAAATATTGCAAAAGATTGTGAAAGTTTGTGAAACATCCTCGAAGATCACAAAATATTGCGAAAGATGATTAAAGGCCTCAAAACATCCTAAAATATCGTGAAAGATTGCGAAAAATGACAAAAGATCATTGAAGATGACAAAATATGACAAAACATCATGAAAGATGATGACAGATCAAGAAAACCCACAAAAAATACTAAAATATCACGGAAGATGAAAAAATATCGTGAAAGATCGCGAAATATGACAAAATACTGCAAAACATCCTAGAATAGAATTAAAGAAGATGAAATATCCCGAAAGATGAGAAAATATCACAAAAGATGACAAAATGTTACGAAAGACCACAAAGCATCCTAAAATATCACGAAAGATGACAAAAGATCTTGAAAGATGAAAAAATATCACGATAGATGAAAAAAGGTCACTTTAGATCGCAAAACATCCTAAAAGATGATGAAAGATAAGGAAAGACGATTTAAAATCACAAAAGTTCATGAAATACTGCGAAAGATGATGAAAGATTGCAAAATGCTACAAACATCCTACATCATCATGGGATATCGCAATAGATTGCGAAAGATGACGAACGATCGCAAAACATCATAAAATATCATGAAATATGATGAAACATTACGAAATATGACGAAATATTGTGAAATATCGCAAAAATGTTGAAAGTTGACAAAAGATGATGAAAGATTAAGAAAGTAAATGAAATATCCTAAAAGATTGCAAAAGATGAAAAAAGATCACAAAAGATGATGAAATATGATGAAATATCACAAAATATGAGGAAAGATTGCAAAAGATCTTGAAAGACTGCAAAACATCCTAAAAGATGATGAAAGATTTTGAAAAATGATGAAGTGTCAGAAAAGATAACAAAAGATCCCGAAATACGTCGAAAGATCATGAAATGTGTCGAAATATCATGAAAGATCATGAAATATCGCAAAACATCCTAAAGGATGATGAAATATGTTGGAAAATCACGAAATATTACAAAAGATGATTAAAAATAATAAAAGACCGCAAAAAATCATGAAAGATGAAGAAATATCACAAAAAATTGTGAAAGATCACAAAATATCATGAAAGATGACGAAACAATAACAAAGGCCGCAAACATCATAAAATATCATGAAAGATCACAAAAGAATGCAAAATATGACAAAAAATCACAAAAGACAGAAATATTGAGAAAGATGGTAAAAAATGATGAATAATGACGAAAGATTGCGAAAGATGATGAAATATCAGGAAAGTTAGCAAAAAATTCTAAAATATGATGAAAGATCTTGAAAGATGACGAAACATCATGAAAGATGATGAAAAATCATGAAAAATTATGAAATATCACAAAACATCTTAAAAGATGATGAAAGATCTTGAAAAATGATGAAATGTCAAGAAACATAACGAAAAATCATGAAGGATTACGAAATACAACGAAAGATCTTAAAATATCATGAAATATCCCAAAACATCCCGAAATATGATGATATATGACGAAATATTATGGAAAATCACGAAAGATGATGAAAAATCATAAAATACCGCAAAAAATCATGAAAGATGAAGAAAAATCACAAAAAATTGGGAAAGATCATGAAAGGTGACGAAACAATAACAAAAACTGCAAAACATCCTAAATATAACAAACAACCGCGAAATTTAACAAAATACCGCAAAACATCCTAAAATATTAGAAAAGATTACGAAACAATGCGAAATATGACGCAAAATCATGAAAGATCACAAAAGATCAAGAAAGATCATAAAAAATGATGAAAGATGACAAAAGATTGCAAAATATGATGAGACATCAATAAAGTCAATGAAGCATCCTAAAAGATGATGAAAGATCTTGAAATATGACAGAACATCGTCAAAGATGATGAAAAATCATGAAAGATCATGAAAGACCACGAAAGATCGCGAAAAATCATGAAAGATCCCAAAACATCCTAAATGATGATGAAATATCTTGAAAATTGATGAAATGTCATGAAAGATAACGAAAAATCAGGAAGGATCACAAAATACCACAAAAGATTGTGAATGATCATGAAAGATCACAAAACATCCTGAAAGATGATGAAATATGACGAAAGATGAAAAGACCGCAAAAAATCATGAAAGATGAAAAAAGATCACAAAAAATTGCAAAATATCACAAAAGATCATGAAAGACGACGAAACAATAACAAAAACCACAAACATCCTAAAATATAACAAAAGACCGCAAAATATAACAAATGACTGCAAAACATCCTAAAACATCATGAAAGATGACGAAAAATCCCAAAACATCACCAAAGATTGAGAAGGTCATAAAAATTGATGAACGATGACGAAATATTAAGAAAAATGATGAAACATCAAGAAAATCAGCGAAACATCCTAAAAGATGACGAAAGATCTTGAAGGATGACGAAACATCGTGGAAATGATGAAAAATCACGAAATATCATGAAAGACCACGAAAGATCACAAAAAATCACGAAAGATCGCAAAATATCCTAAAAGATGATGAAAGATATTGAAAATGATGAAATGTAATGAAAGATAACGAAAAATCACAAAGGATCGCAAAATACCACGAAATACCGCGAAAGATCATGAAAGATCGTAAAACATCTTGAAAGATGATGACATATCATGAAAGATGGTGGAAAATCGCAAAAGATGATGAAAAATCATAAAAGACAGCAAAAAATCATGAAATATGAAATATCACAAAAATTTGCGAAAGATCCCAAAATATCATGAAAGATGACAAAACAATAACAAAAACCACAAAACATCCTAAAAAAAAAATTGTGGAATATAACAAAAGACCATAAAACATTCTAAATATCATGAAAGATGACGAAACAATGTGAAATATGACGAAAAATCACAAAAGATCACGAAAGAAAATGAAATATTGTAAAATATTGTGAAAGATGATGAAACATCAATAAAGTTGGCGAAACATTCTAAAATATGATGCAAGATCTTGAAAGATGACGAAACATCACGAAAGATGATGAAAAATCATGAAAGATCATGAAAGACCATGAAAGATCGTGCAAAATCACGAAAGATCGCAAAACATCCTAAATGATGACGAAAAATGACAAAAAATCATGAAAGATCTCAAAACATGATGAAAGATGATGAAAAATCACGTAATATCACCGAAAACCCCAAAATATGAAGAAATATCACAAAACAACACGAAAAACCGTGAAAGATCACAAAAGACTGTGGAAGACTGCGTAATATCACGAAAGATGACAAAACATGATGAAACAATATGAAAGATTGTAAAAGATAGTGAAAGATGATGAAATATCAAGAAACGCCATGAAAAATCCTAAAAGATCGCAAAAGATGAAAAAATATTGTGAAAGATGATGAAAAATTATGAAAGATTGCGAAAGATGAAGAAATATCATGAAAGAACGCGAAAGATTATGAAATATCACGAATGCTGATGAAATGTCATGAAAGATGAAAAAATATCACGAAAGATGACAAAAGTTCATGAAAGATCATAAAACATCCTAAAATAGGGCGAAAGATGAAAAAAAATCACGAATATTTGGGAAAGACACCGAGCCATCCCAAAAGATCACAAACAATGTGGAAAAATCGCGAAATATGACTAAAGATTGCAAAATTCTGTGAAACATCCAAAAAATTAACGAAAGATGATGAAAGATAAAAAAATGTTCACGAAATACTACAAAACATCCTAAAATATCACGAAATATCACGAAAGATCGCAAAACATAATAAAATATGATATAAATCACGAAAGATCGCAAAAGACGATGAAAGATGATGAAAAATCATGAAAGATCATGGAATGCCACAAAAGATCACAAAATATGAAAAAAAGATCACAAAAGATCATGGAGGACCATGAAAGATCATGAAAGAGGACAAAAGATGATGGAAAAACTTGAAAACCGGTAAAAGATGACGAAAGATTGCAAAAGATGAAAAAAAATCGCGAAAGATGAAGAAAGATCACTTAGGATGACGAAATATCGCAAAACATCATAAAATATCGTGAAAGATGATGAAAGTCCATGGAACAGTGCAAAACATCCTAAAAGGCGATGAAATATCAGAAAAGATAACGGAATATGACGAAAAATCGCGTAAGATTGCAAAACACCCTAAAATATTGTGAAAGATGATGAAAGATGGCGAAAAATGACAGAAGATCATGGAATATGACAAAATATGACAAAACATCACGAAAGATGATGAAACATCAAGAAAGACTGCGAAAATTACTAAAGATCGCAAAAGATGAAAAAAATGTCCTGAAAGATGACGAAAGATCACGAAATATGACGAAATATTGTAAAACATCCTGGAATAGCACTAAAGATGATGAAATCTCCCGAAAGATGAGAAAAGATCATGAAAAATGATAAAATGTTATGAAAAAATGCAAAACATCCTAAAATATCATGAAAGATGACAAAAGATCACGAGATATGACAAAAGGTCACGGAAGACTGCAAAACATCCTAAAAGATGACGAAAGACGATGAAAAATAATAAAAGATTGCGAAACACTGTGAAACATCCTAAATGATCACGAAAGATGATGAAAGATTGTGAAAGATGATGAAAGATTGCAAAAATTCTACAAACATCCTGAATCATCTTAAAATATCGCAATAGACTGCGAAGATGACGAAAGATCGCAAAAGATCACAAAAAGTGATGAAAGATGACGAAATATAATGAAATATTAAGAAATTATATGAAAAATCCTAAGAGATTGAAAAAGATGAAAAAAGATCACGAAAGATGATGAAATATGACGAAAGATCATGAAAGATGACGAAAGATTGCAAAATGTCATGAAAGACTTCAAAACATCCTAAAAGATGATGGGAGATCTTAAAAAATGATGAAATGTCATGAAAGATAAAGAAAAATCACGAAATATCACAAAAGATCGCGAAATATCATGAAAGATTGCAAAACATCTTAAAATATAGTGAAATATGAGGAAAGATGGTGGGAAAGCGGGAAATATCACAAAAGATGATGAAAAATCATAAAAGACTGCAAAAAATCATAAAAGATGAAGAAAGATCACAAAAAAACGTGAAAGATGATGAAAGATCATGAAAGATGATGAAATAATAACAAAGAGAGCAAAAATATCATAAAATGTAACAAAAGACCAAAAAACATCTTAAAATATCACGAAAGATGAAACATCAAGAAAGTTAGCGAAACATCCTAAAAGTTGATGAAAGATCTTGAAAGACGACGAAACATCGCTAAAGATGATGAAAAATCGCGAAAAATCATGAAAGATCGCAAAACATCCTAAAAGCTGACGAAAGATGATAGACTCATGAAACATCACAAAATATGAAAAAAGATGATGAAAAATCATGAAATATCACCAAAAACCCGAAAAGATGAAGAAATATCACAAAAGACTATGAAAGACTGCAAAAGATCACGAAAGATGACAAAATATGATCAAAGAAAATGAAATACTGTAAAAGACAGCGAAAAGATTGTGAAAGATGACGAAATATCAAAGAATAGCATGAGAAATCCTGAAATGTTGTGAAAGAAGAAAAATATTGCGAAAGATGATGAAAGATGATGAAAAATCATGAAAGATCATGAAACATCACTATAAGGAAAAGACCCTCTAGCGGATGTTTTTGAGGAACCCCACAGAAAAATACCCCATACATCCGTTTCTAGCGGAGGTTACTAGAGGAGGTTGGCGAGCGGAGGGTTTTGCGGATGGTTTCCTCTCGGTGTGCTTATCATTACACGTTGCCCCAGTGCACTCGAAGCACAAAAGCACTGGTGTGGAACAAAAGATTGGCACACCGGACACCGTGCACTCCGTACATACCCTCCCGATGTGTCTTATTATTCTATAGCACCGGTGCGTCACAGATATTCTGCATTGGTGCATTATAAAACACAGCGCCAAAACCGAGACGACCTGGTGCGGTAGAAAGAAACCACACCGGTCCATCATAATACATCGCGCCAAAACACAAACCGACCGGTGTGTTTGTAAGAAACAGAACTGGTGCGCCTATAAAAAACATGCTACGGTAAAGGGTTATATTAAAAAAAATTTACGGCAAAATAACCCGGATTTTTTAGTTTTCCAGTGCTTCTGAGCTCTCAATTACCAGTGCACGCCCTATCATAGAACGCATCGGTGTGCACAAGACATTGACACATAGGATATCTTGCGCGACGTACACACACATCTAGGGCCTCTTATTTCTGTAACGCACCAGTGCTTCACTGCTCTTCCGCGCTGGTGCATCATAAAAAAACGCGCCAAAACAGAAACGCGTCGGTGCGTTCTTATCAAAGAGCACTGGTGCGCCTATAAAACACGCGCACCGATAAAGGGTTATAATAGAAAATTACGGCAAAAGAACCCAGATTTTTCAATTTTCCAGTGTTTCTGAGCTCTCAATTACCGGTGCGCGACCTCCCATAGAACGCACCGGTGCGCACGAGACGTTGGCACACCAGACAACTTGCGCGACGTACACACACATCCGGGGCTTCCTATTATTGTAACGCACTGGTGCTTCACCACTCTTTCGCGCTGGTGCGTCATAAAACACCGCGCCAAAATAGAAACGCATTGGTGCGTTCTTACCCAAGAGCACCAGTGCGCTGATAAACTGCACGCACCGGAATAGCGTTACATAAAAAAAACTTTAAGGCCAAAAAACCGGTGCTTTACGGATTTTCCGCCCCGGTGCCTCATCAAATTTTTTTGCCAAAACTGAAACATACCGGTGCGGTGTTAGGGAACCGCCTTGGTGCATTATAAACAACGCGCCAAATTTGACACAGCGTGGTGCGGTTGTAGGTAAGCATATCGGTGCGCCTATAAAACTCCGCACACTAGAACATGGTTAAAAAAAAAATGTACGGCCAAAAAACTTCATTTTTCACTTTCCTCAGTGCTCCAGAGCTCTCAAGTGTCGGTGCCATTTCCCTTTGTCTGAGCCACCGTAACATTGGTGCTCTCATTGCACCCGTTGCATGCACTACTGCTCTGCATTGGCCACCAATCTCCAGCT
Organism: Pinus albicaulis; assembly: GCA_034641835.2. NCBI lineage: Eukaryota > Viridiplantae > Streptophyta > Pinopsida > Pinales > Pinaceae > Pinus > Pinus albicaulis. Next base: position 34,393 of record JAXQQM020092425.1, on the reverse strand, counting down.
TGCATTTTGAGAAACAGTGGGAAAATTTTCTTTTGCAAAGTTTACAGTCAATATGCTTCCTCGACGGCGAAATGTATAGGTATTTTTCTAGTTTTTCCATAATTAAGCCTTTTAGTCGATTAGAAATTGAAATAACCTTAAAAATAACCATTAAAAAAAATAAAAAAAATTGTTGCGTGGTGCGCTAGATCTGTTCGGCTCACACCAGATAGCGGTGTTGCCTGTAAAATTTACAAGCCGCACCACCACCGATGCTAACGATAGTCGCACAATTTCTGGGGTGGTACTGAAAGGCACCCTGAATAAGTTTAAAATAAAAAAAATAAAATAAACGGTGGTGCGCTCATTTATCCAGGTGCACCGTTGATCACAAAAATCACAGTGCGGTGCGTTGATGAAATTATTCGCCCCGATGTATGTTAGCGCACCACATTCTGGATTCCGAGAGAGTCAACGGTGCGGCCGGGTAAAATACCGCACCGTCAGCTATGTAATTGTCATGAAGTCAGTGTGCTGACAGAACTATACGCGTCAGGGCGTATATTTCAGTCAGCGCACCGCTATTCTGAAATTTGATAAAGTTAACGGTGCTTGAAAAATAGACAGCTGCACCGAGACCAGTGCGTTGTATTTCATTAGGGGCAGCAGGACCGGTGCTCTATATTCTTAAGACACACCGCGACTGTTGCGTGATTGTTTTTATGGCGCACCGACTTGTCTGTTTGATTTTTTTTCAAAAATAAATATATATGTATATTCCTAATACATGTCCGTTTTAATAAAAAAGAATTATTTAATATGGTAATGATTTAGAGAGAAGAGGAGGAACAAAAACAACAAAATGCTGAACAGTATGACATGATGCATACCCTCGCCCTATTACTGCAGATACCCAGGAGATCCTTAGGCAGGTAGGCCTCCTCAAGTTCTATGATGAGGCTACTTCCCTAAAGGCGCACAGTGTGTTTTTGAGATATCTTATTCGCAGATGGAATGCCCACCGACAGGCTTTCCAGGTTGGTCTTGACCAATGGTACACACCCACTGAGGAGGATATTTATTTTATTACAGGACTATCGAGGAGAGGGGTGGGTTTTCCCTCATTCCTAGACGTGCCAGCTGGTTGTGTAGCAGGTGTTAGTCATCAGTATTTTTCACCTGTTGATGATGACTAGTTTTTAAAGCCAAGTTTTCTAGCAGCTGATCTCCAATTTGTCAAATTTGTCAGCTAGAAAACACCCCTAAACATTTTTCCCTCCTACCTTTTCAATCGTCTTATGATGATAAAAACCTAATTGTCAAGCCCTATCTAGTCTCAGTCATACAAACTTGTCCATCAGTTGTCATAAGCTAAATTTATATGTTGTTATTCACCCTCATCCCCAGCTCACCAACTGATTGATAAGAAGTTCAGATACCCTACCTCTGGTCATATCTCATCTTGGGATCTGATCATACCAAAGAGAATACTCCAAATCTATCAAAAATCTCCCCTAGCTTAGGTAGTGGTGCTTTAGGCGATCTTCCCTTGGAAAACTATCCTAAAGCCAAAAGAACCTATGTCTAATATCAACCAGTCATAAATGACCTTCCTATTCTGCAAATAAAGCTTGATACACCCTTAAGTCGCGCCACTAACAAGCCTTGATGTCTCAGCAATGCGTATGCCACAAGTCAAACTGTTATTAGGTGGATTTACAGTGTTTCAATGTATTTTTCAAGAGCAGAAGTGTACCAGTGTTCCAGAAGACATTATTAAACTTAACATGAGAAGACAACTGCTTCTCATGTGGTTTTGAGCCAGGGATGCAAGTACTAGTTAGAGGTAATTCAATGAACTCCTGCAAACACAGTCAAAAGGTTAGTGACCTATGACTAGCAAGTAATACTCTGCAGACATAGGTCAGGATTGCTCTTGTTTTCTAAATATGCATAAGAGTATTTTAATAACAGAATACACATCTCAGAGAATGCCTCTCATGGCATATTGAAAATTTTACACCTTATTACTTATTGTGATATACCAAGAAGAGATGGGAATTAAAAGGAAAGATGACACAGTTTGAATAGAGAGATGAAATAGCATCATTGTGAAAAGCCTCCAAACATGAGCATAGGGTTGGGTGACTGTGTAAAACCTCCTCCAAACATGAGCAGAGGATTGGGTCACTTGTTGTAAAACCTCCTCCAAACATGAGCAGATGGTTGGAAATATTTTGTTAAGGCCTCCTTCATTTAACAAGCAGAGGGTTAGGAATAGAGGTGTAACCTCATTCAAAAAAGCACAAGACTAGCAATGCTGCAAATGGCCTTGAAAACCTATTTACACCTTCTTCTCCAATGGATGAAACCACTAACAAAGCAGTGGTATTTCAAAGGATTGTTTAGGAGGTTTCACTGTTTGAAGGACAGATTTGAGTGCAGTGGGAAAGAATTGGATGATTATGAGTGGAAAAATGTTGTTAAGCAGATGGCCAAGCAATGATATTATGGTATTCAAAGAGGTTTTTTTTTTCTTCTATCAAAGATCTCCTTCAAAGGCAATCTGAAGCTAAAGTGAACCAAATTTGGACATGCTCATCAAATGTGAGGAAAGGGGTATGAAAAAAGGTCTCAAATTCAAAACAATTTTCAAAGAATCAAGCCATATCACTATCACAGACAAAGACCTCTTATGGACATATGAACAAACCTTGCTGTGGTATGTAATTACATTAAGAGTTTCCAAAGACTTTTTTCCTTGATCAGCAGGCATGAATCAAGCCATTGGTAAGTTCAAACTAGGGTTTTACCCACAGTAAAAAAGAAATGTCATTGTAAGGGTGCATCTACAGTCCCTGATGTGACTTTGTGCAGTTTTCCTTTAAAAGACAGAGTTTCACCTTAATGAGAAACAGTGAAAGGAGTTTTTGTTTCTTAAAGAAGCCTTTTTACTTCAACAAAAGTCATGACTTTGGTGTCATTCAACAGTAGCCTCCACAGCATTTAAAATCGAAATATGGGTCTGTGTAGTGTTTTAAAGGAGATTTGTGTTTCATTATGACCGAAAAGCCTTTTCAAAAGGCATCCAAAACCCTCACAAGGTAATTTCAAAAGATTGTTGACTTTCTTTCATATAAAAGGTGGAGAGACCGTTGGCCAAGTCTCATTGTGCAAATTCAAAACGCATACAACGTTCCCCTAAGCTGCCCACTAGAGAAACGAGTAACTTCGAGCAAATTTCAGAATTTTCAAGGCTTAAAGCCTGCGCGGCGTGCCTGGAAAAGCATGCGCCGCGCCTGAGAGAGGAAATACAAAGGGTCTACGTTGTTGCGCGGCGCGCCTGTATCGCCATTCACCCACCGCCCGAGGCCGACCCGACTGCCTTTCCATTGCGAGACGCTCTTCTTTGTGAACATGCCGCTGACCCAAACAACTTCAAAAAGCTCTGTGGAGCTGCCCTAATCAATAAAACAAGGTCTTTAAGCTTTTCTTCGAGGTATTATACTTCTCCTATTGGAAAAATTCAAAGATTGAAAGGGTGTTTGTTGTGTTTTTTCCTTGATAAGGAAATAGTGCCTTTGAAACCACTTCATCATATAAAAACCATGAGATAGGCAGTGTTAAGGAGATAGAGTTCTTGTCAAAGCTGAAGAAAATTTTCTTATGTTTGGAGGTCTCAAATTAACTTGGACAGTGTCTTAAAAATGGCCTTAAGGGCAGTTTGTCAGTTAAAAAGCACCAGAGAGAGGCAGTGATTAGAGGGTAGGGTTTTTTGAGCAAACTCAAAGGTTTTTGTTGCTGTGATTGTCACACACCATTACAGTGATAGGTAGGGTGTGTTTTTATCAGTCTTAAAGGACCTTAAAAGCTTTAGAACAGTGATAAACCATACACTAATTACAAGACAGATAAGCAGAGTTGTAGAGGTTTCAAGTTGCTGTAAGGTGTCCTAACAGTGGTAAAACAAAAGCAACCCCTGTCTGCAAAATCAAAGGTGAAAAAAATGTTATAAGGTGAAAGCTTGTCATTTTAAGGTATCCTCTCTGTATGGTGAAAAATAAAACTTTGTGCAGCCTCCATAGTCCAAAAATCAGAGTCTGTGATTGAAAGGTGTCTCAAGACAGCTGTAGGTGGTTTTTTTTACTTTGTAAAAAGCAGTGAATAGCAAAAAGGGTATTGTTTGAAGAGAAAGGTGTTCTTATCAAAACAAAGGAGATCCTTGTTCAAACAAGGGACCACCAACACATATTTTCAAGACTTTGCCCAAGCACAGTGATAAGTTGATTTTGTTTGATTTGACAAATACTTGTTGTTTGGCATCAAAGAAGATTAAACAATGACTTATAAGGAGAACATGGTGTGTTGTTGAGAAACCATTTCAAAGACCATTTGAGACAGCTTGTTTTTGCAAAGAGTATCCAAAACAAAATGCCTCCCAGACAAGAAAGTAGGAGTGGCCTTCATAGGAGGTTTGAGCCTGTTTCAACTGAAGAGGTAAATGCTCATCCATCAGTCCTGTTTAACTTTCATGAGGTTGGATGTCTAGAGTTTTGTCAAAGGGTGTAGGAGGTGAAAATTTATTCCCCCTTGACACATCTTTGTGCTTTGACATTTCAAGGGAAAACATTATATCACATCAGATTTACATCATTTACTAAGTCCATCAAGTCAAGCATAACTTCATCAGGTGGATTTCCATCAAGGACAACACATGTCCAACGGTCGCATGTGTTCTTCATCTTCATTCGTTGGGTTGCCATCAAGGACAACACTCTGCATCATATTTCTTTTACTTTAATTTGTGAGGCTTGGATTTCAAGTTTTCTTCTAGATCAATTTCCAAGGCCACCAAAATCCCTTATGTCGGAGAGAAGTGGTTTAAACAAAGCCACCTAGACTCAGAATAGTACAAACCATTTTTGAAGCCTGAGCATAGAGATACATGTCCATCCATCTTTCCCTTCTCATATCTATTGACTATTTATGCTCCCCTCATGAAGATAATCATGAAATACTTCACTTCCGAGGGAAGGTTCTCCCGGGTCTATGCTTACCATGTCTGGTTGCTCATGCATTTCACAAGAGCCAAATTGTTAAGTCTCTCTTTCTTCCTCCATAGAAGTATTGAAAGAATAGCCTCCACTGTTCAGAAAAAAACTCCTTCTCAGCAGTCAGCTTGCCTTTTCCATCATTCCCTCATCAAGGTTATCATTCTTCATCAGCTTGAGAAGAAGGAAATCTCTTGGGGCACTTTCATTGCACATTTAGATTTCGCCACTATTCCTTCATTCCATACATCTCCTTCACCTTCCACTCACCATCCTTCGCCTTCTTCAAGCAAGCCCATTCTCAAGAAGCTCAAATTTCCCATGATTGAACAAGAAAAAGGGCATGATGATGAAGAAGAGCATGAAGGGGAAGAAGAGCATGATGATGAGCAGCAACACAGTGATGAATAGCAGCATGATGAAGAAGGGCAAGATGAAGAGGAGGAAAAACATGATGAAGAGGAGGAACAACATGATGAATAAGGGCAGCAAAGTGAAAAAGAGCACAGTGAGGAAGGGCAGCAAGGTGAAGAGCATCATAGTGATAAAATGCAGCACAGTGATGAAGAGCAGCGCCATGAACAAACTCAAAACAGTGAGGAGGGAAATGATGAGAAAATTGAACATTTTGATGAAGGTATTGATAGCCCTCACAGCAGAAAAAAGGATGAGGATGAAGCCCAAAACATTGTAGAGACAGAGCCTCAAATTCCTAAAGACAACAAAGGCAAAAGTAAAGAGGGCATCCCTCAAAAATAAATGCAAGAGGACAGTCAAGGCATCCATGGAGAAACTCAAAACAGTGGCAAGAATGATGAGGAAAGTAACAAGGGAAAAGAGCCAATAGAGCATGTGCCTAGGCAAGGGGCCATGCTTTCTTCTCCAAAAGTGGCCAAGCCCCGGAAATCAAGGAAAATGGTGCCTAAAACTATAACTCCAAATGTTACTAGGGCCCTCTGAAGCAAGGGAATTTTCCCAAGCAGCCCATGGTCGATTTACCCAAGAGGAGGAAGACCAAGAAGGCCACCCAAATCAAGGGAAAGGAGAAAGAAGAAAGCAGCCATGAAAGGGAGAGAGACTTTGACATAATTCAAATCCAAAGTGATGATAGCGACAATGAGGCCCAAATCCTAGAGTCTCTCTTGATCAATAGAGAAAGCCAAATTGATGCTTTGAGGACAGATCTAGAGAGGGCTAGAAACTTTAATCACTTTTTGCAAATTCAAAATAAACAGATTAGTGTCCACATGGCGGTATATGAGACACGGGCCATCAAATACAAAAAAGAGGCCTCCAAGGCGCAAGTTAGATTGGAAGAACTCATGGGCGAGTTCAATGATAACGAAGGTAAAGGTCAGCCCAGAAGAAAGAGGCCAAGGAGCATGGGACTCAAAAGAGCCCTTGAGAAACAAAAGGAGGAAGAAGCTGCCCTTCTCCAATCTATTCCTCTCACTACTTTGTTCACCCAAGAGATAGAGAACAATCGAGAAGCATGGCTCGAGAGGGTGAATGATCACTTGGAAAAGAAGTTGGAGAAGGCCAATAGAGATTTAGACCTTCAAAGGAGGATGATCGGGCACTATAAGAAGCTCAATCAGTTCGCCCGACGGAAATTGAAGGCCACACAGGAAAAACTCGAGGAAGCTCAAAGGAGGCGCCTGACACCAAAAATGAAGAAAGACACCTCAAAGCTCCAAATTTTGGCCTCAGCTTCATAGCATGTTTCTAAAAATCCTTGAGGGTCATGCTCACCAAAATTGGGCGAAATTCAACAAGTTTTGGTTTTTTGTCATTTTTGGGTTTTTGGCTAAAATTCATGGGCATCGCCACTTCTGTTTGGGACATCCTCAAAGGATGAAAATGGTATCATTGGATGCCATAATTTCAGGGGCATCTACTTAGCAATTTTCAGATCAATTTAAGATGATTTTCTCACCCAAAATGGCGAAAAACACTCACTTTTTCCACACTCTGCCCCGTTTATCAGCAAGGTCTTTTTTTGGGTTTTTACACACAGGTTAGTTTTTTATGGACTTCCAATGATCATTTTTGAGGACACTAAGCATTTTCTGAAAATAGACATTTATAGCTTTCCAACGAGCCATCATAGGCCTCATTTTGACATCGGGAAGGCCTCCAAAAGTTGCTGGCAAGACAGAGGACTTTCTGCTGATATATTTCTTAAGTATTTTTGTGAAAAATATACCTTTCTAAAGTGAATTTTCCTCATGTGCGTTTAGCTATTTTTGGACATGATTAGTTATGAAAAGTCAATATATTTTCCTTTTTTAGCATTTTTGAGATATTTTATTAGATATTTTGTGCCTTGGGCTTTGCAAAGCCTCAAGGACAAAATCAGATATTTTTGATGGGCCAATGAGATTGCAAGTTGCACTAGGAGGTTTTCCCTCATCTTGGCCTATATATTCCATGAGAATTCATTGTAAACAAGGCTGAACTTGATGAATAGAAGAAATATATGGTTATACAAGCTTGGAAGAAACACTTGTCTCATGCATTGGATAGTTTCTTGAATGTTTTTGGATGATGAAGGAGGTCTGTTGTTGGATTCCTTGACTTGGTAAAATGGTATAGTGTCTCTCTCTGTTATGCTTCTTAGTTTTCATTCATAATTCCATGTTCTTGCTTGCTATAAGACAGTAGAGAATAGATTTGAGACATGCCCTTGGAGGCACCTCAAATTTCCTGTTTCTTTATAGTTTCTATGTTTTCTTCCTTCTTAGTCATATCAAAGAATCCTTGATTGCTCTTTGATAACTAAAGAAATTGTTTGCTTGTTTCATTTATGGTTTTATGCATGCTAAGTATGATTCATGGTATGCCCTGCTTACTCATGGCTAGTCATAGCTCCACCTCTGAAACCTTTCTTTGATTGATTAGATTGTCATTTGTTGAACCAAGGAGGTCTTGTACTGATCTTGCCCTTTGCCTAAAACTATGAAATCTTGCTTCAAAGTGCCCAATAGCTTGAAATACTATGCTTAGGCGTTTCCTCATAGTGATTTGAGTTGTTTGTTTGTCTTAAATGTATTTCCCCAAAGTCTGATAGCCATTTCCTAAAGTTAGAGAGTCATATATCTCTATGCATGGCTTGAATGTTTATTTCTATGCATTGATCAGTTTATAGTTACATTTCTCATGATTAATGGTTAGCCCTACCATGTTTATGTCAGCTATTAAACTATTTATGTTTTAAATCCTTTGTTCTTCACAAATTTAGTGTCCATCCCACTCCATTTTACCCAAAGATCCATTTTACCTCGAATCAAATCGGCCCTTCAACAACCTTGTATCACCATCTGAAAGCTTTCTTAACCTTTTCGACCCCATAGCCCAGTTGATTTGACATCTTTTTACCTATCCTAGTCTTTGATCAGTTCATCCCTCACAAACCTAAAAACCAAAACCAAACACCTACTTCATAACTAGCCTAAAATCAAAAGCACAAGAAGCAAACACACAGATATCCCTTAAACAAATAGAGAAATCCCTCTTTGAGTCCAGGAAGGCTAGGTCCTTCGGCTCCAAAGACTGGTTTGATGTTACACTGTCATTTGGCTTGCCAATCAGCCAAATCATGGGACCCTAACAGTAGGGAGTCAGTTGGTTTACTCCCAGAGATACATTGGAGCACATGTACTATCTCCTTCAGAGTTTCAGGTACTTGGAGGTCAGTTACGTATAGGTGCTTTTGGTAGACAGGATGTGCAGTGCCTCTCCCTTATCATTTCGACCATTTTGCACAACATCAGTGACGGGCAATGCATTAGTTGCTTGCTTTTATATTATGTTGATTCTTTAGTACAACAACTACGACTTGTCAGGTGGTCTGCCATTTTTTTGCGGCAGTTTTGTACGGCCTTAGATAGATGTCGTGCTCATGTACAAGGAAGGGTCAACTTCCGTTTTGCTTCAGAGCTTTTTTGTTTATTTTTTGAGAGGTTTCCAGAGATGAGACCTAGTTTTGTTCGACAGCCTCGTAGGTCGATGTTTGAGGCCTGGATGCACATGTGGGGGAAGATGATGCCCAAGAGGGGAGACACTTTGTTTGCAGCCAGGATATCACATGATTCACTGGACTTACTAGCCAGTGTTGACGAGCTGCATCCCTTCATTTTGGTCCCATGTCCTTATGCTGGCTTAGATTGGCGAGGGTGTCCCAACATCCTCTTCACAGTTGATAAGCCGCCAGATGATAGAGGTAATATTACTGTTTTATTTATATTTATTTGAACATTTTCTTAATTATCTTGTTTTTATTAAATTGTGTAATGAAATTGTCTAATTATTGTTATGTACTTGTATATATTTTGTAGACATTGGCTCTTTTGATGGCGAGGAGATGCCAGGTCCACCACCTGATCCAAGTGTGGATTCTGATGATGACGATCAGGATATGGCTAATGTCGAGCATGATCATGATGAGGATGAGGCCGGTGCAGCAAAGAGACATGCTCCTTCTCATCATGGTGCACCAGTGCCGCCTTTTTCTAGGCGTGGTCGACCTGAGACCAAATATAGGATGGAGTTGGCCAACCAACTCTGTGCATTGATTGTTGATGCGAGCATTAGGCCCACTCATTACAAAGACATACAGGATGACGATAGGCTGTTACGGATGTGGAGAGGCATGCTGCGTGACATGTATGGCCTGATGCAGCATGTCGTAGGAGCTACGACAGCAATAACGCGACTCAGGATGACTGTCCGTAGCTATATGCATAGTCAAGCCACGACACATGATGGACATGAGTCCGCGAGCAGCGACTCACATGCATTTAATGATCGTTCACGTCACGTCGCGCCTGATGAGCATGACGCTCCACTGGCAGCATCTGATAGTCATCATGGAGATGAGGCTGGACCATCGGCCACGTCCAGTCAGCAGGCTGCAGCTACATCCATCAGTACTAGTCATGATGATCATGAGCAGGTTGGACCATCGACCGCCGAGGCTGCACTATTCACTGAGCAGGCCTCCACTACTACTGCTCATATTGATGTTGTACTACCACCAGCGGATGCATCCATCACTACTAGTGATCATGATCATGAGCAGGCTCGACAATCGAGTGTCGAGGCTGCACCCAGCTTTACTGAGCAGGAATCCACTTGTAGTACTGCTATTAATGTTGTTATACTATCACCAGTGCCTGATCCATGACATTTATATTACAGTTGTATATTTTTAACATTATATATATATATATATATATATATATATATATGGTCCATGTATTTTATGTTCATGTTGCAGTTGTACTTAATTTTCATGTTGCTGATCATCATGATGTGGTGCATATTGTTCGGTCATGTTAGATATGTTCATTTAATGTTTAGCTTGCAGATAGATGTGTATATGTGATAGCATGAGTTATTTGACATATTGAGATGTATATTTTATGTTTGTGTTATGATGATCTTAATATATAATGTTAATTTGATGTTTGAATGTGTTTATTAGTCGAATATGATTTTTTTACGATGGTTATCATGATCGTGATGAGGCTTATTAATTAATCTAATATGAAATGACCATGATATTTATTAAATATTATGTCGTGATTGTAATTGTAATTGTAATTTTAATTGTATGTAAAATTGTAAAATTGTATTTGTATTTGTACTTATTATAATTTAAACTGTAATTGTATGTAAAATATTTATTAGTGTAAAATTTTAATTGTAATTGTATGAAATGATTGTAATTGTATATATGAAAAATTGTAAAATTGCAATTGTAAATGTAATTGTATGTAAAATTCTAAAATTGTAATTGTAATTGTAATTGAATTGCATGTAAAATATTTATAAAATTGTAGTTGTAATTGTAAATGTAATTCTATGTAAAATTGTAAATGTAATTATATGTAAAATTCTAAAATTTTAATTGTAATTTTAATTGAATTGTATGTAAAATATTTGTAAAATTGTAATTGTAATTGTAAATGTAATTCTATGTAAAATTGTAAATGTAATTGTATGTAAAATTAAAATTGTAATTCTAATTCTAATCATAATTCATGTATGCGAAATTAATGTAAAATTGTAATTGTAATTTTAATTGTAATTGTAATTATTGTACTTTTAATTGTAATTGTATGTAAAATATTTGTAAAATTTTAATTCTATTAATGTGAAAATTTTAATTGTATTAATGTGAAATGATTTTATTGAAATATTTAAATTTGTAAATTTGAAAATAATTGTAAAATAACAAATCCATAATAATATGAATTTTATGCCAGGATGCGGGTGAATACTGCTGATAAGGGAAATCGGGTCGGCGCGTGGCAAACCCATATGGACGCCGGCCACCCGCATTCAATTCACCATGGTTGTATTTACTCCAAGGCACACCACCCTACTTGGCATTCAAGCCGGTGGGGAAGCCGAGGTCTCTCCCATTACTCTCTGCCGTCCTCCACCTGCAGGAGCATAACCGCCTTCTCGATGTTTCGATGCTGCATTCTGCCTTACTTCTAGGCTGTCACAATGTATAACTCCATTGCTCCTCTCGGCTCTGGCTGTCCTCTGGAGGCCACGATCGCCAGCACTCGAACTGCCTTGGGTCGAAGGTGTAGCATACACTGCTGTATAGAATTCACTCCTGGCTCTCATTTCTCTCAGAGTACTTTATGCCTTCTTGCAAGTCCGCCTCTGAACTTCTCGCCTGGCCCGTCTCTGCAACACCCGCTGCGTCTCTCTCTGCCCCTGTTGCATCCTCCTCGTATGATCATGCCTCGGCTCAGGCACCGACTCAGATGCCGCAGAGGCAGCACCCGAGCCAGGTCTGCCTCCAGGCGACGGTCTCCCTCCAGTTCGAGCTCTCCGGTCTCTGTCTCTCCTCAGCGTGCTTCCCCTCGAGCCTCGAACAGGCGCCGAACCTTGCCGCTCCATCGCCCCCCCTCTCCTCCGCTTGGTGTCCCTCTTCCTCCACCACCCACTGAACCTCGCACTGCTGAATCTGCCCACCTTGCTAATCCAGCCACGGCTTTGTTTCACTTCCCCTGCCTCACCTCCCAGCCCATGGTGGTCGCCACAATCACAGTGAAGTTCAAGGAGCTCCCTCATTTCGGTTCTTCTTCCATTTCTCCGGGTGCTCAGCTCCGCCCACCTGAGTCTGACCACGCTCTCCGCTCAGCTGTGCAGAAAGGCTCACGCGATGCAGAGGGAGACAAACATGGCGGCAGCAACACCGGTCGCCCAAGCATGCTCATGGAGCAGAATGATGGAGATGTAACAGCGAATCGCGTCCAGGATGATGAGGATTATGAATTCGGATGCCGTATCGAAGAAGAACCCCCCTCCGACGATCATGGCATTTAGAATTCTCAGCTTTTTTGTTTCTTTCAGGCCAGAGTTTTTGTCCAGATGGAAGCTTCATAATTTCTGGTCTATGGGCCTATATACTCACTGTTATCGTCCTAGGTCTCAGTTTACTGAGGGTCCAAAATGCTACAGTTTTAAAGTCTTTTGTGTAATGCTGGTTTCCTCCTGTGAGGCAGCAATCAAACTCTTATCACGCTGGTTTCCCCTTGTGGGCAGCGCCTATTTTGATACTTTGCTGAAACTCGTCCGGCCTGAGAAGGCTCACCTCTGTATGTACCATATCTTCTTACAGTAATAGAACTTAGTCTTATTTAGAAAAAAATAATATGAATTTTTGTAACATAATAAAGTCTAGAAAATACTGAAAATAAATTCATGTACTTTATAATTATCATTATTTTATTATGATCTTACATACAAAAAAAAGAAGAACTTTATACAGTCTGGTGCACTTATTATCATAACACGCACCAGTGCATCGTATAAATAAGACGCACCAGTGCATCACAACTCTTCCACACCAGTAACTAATAAACGCAAATAAAAAAAATGCAACTCTATTTTCTTTAAGTGAAAAAAACGGCAATTTGAAAAATGGGCGGCAAAATATTTTTGAAAATCTAATTTCATAAAATAATTCTTTAAATACTAAACACTTTTCATTATTTCACTATTTTTGCTAAAATTTTCAGCCAGATATTTGTAGGAGACAACCTGGAGCAAGAGAGCTGGAGGACACTCTGGAGCAGTGAAATACGTTCGAACAGAAGTATTCAGACAATTAGAAACCAAACCTCTGGTGATTCAAACCATGTATCATAGAATTTGAAACCATATCGTGATTAAATTTGATTATTATTATTATTATTATTATTTTCTGCAGTTTATCCATTTTTACCCTAAACGCTTCATTTTTTTGTTTTTGCCCTTTCTTCTCCCTGTTTCTGTGATTTCAGAATTAGGGTTTTTCATTTATATTGACGTCCAACCCACGGGACGACTTGCATAGTCAGATCCCAATCCATTCGGCCATTACGTGAATTTTTGAAAAAATGGATTTTTCTTTATCGGTGCGCCCTGCGTACTGTACCGCATCGGTGCTCTGTATTATACAGCGCACCGCAAAAGTACTGTAGTAAAAAAAAAATGAAAACATTTTTTCTAAATCCGTGCGCCAAATCTGAAATAGGATACCGGTGCTCCATTTAACTAGGAAAGCACCATATGGTGTATTACACCATTTTTGCAGTGCGTTTATAATACCCCGCGCACTGTTAGGTATATTACACTATTTTTTGCGGTGCGTTTACAATACCCAACACATCGTATGGTGTAATATACTGTTTTGTGGTGCGTTGTTAATATCCAAACGCACCGGCAGTGGTGCAGACCTCGTGAAAGGCACACCGGTACCTTGAGATTTATTTTCTACCTGAAAATTTGAGAATTTATTTATAAATATATTAATGAATGACATGGTACAGGTTTCAGATTGATAAATAAATGTTTGACAAGAGATCAAGTAACAAAAATACTGTTAACACATCAAGAAAAGAAAAAAAGACAAGTTCTTTGTAAATTCTTTATAAAAAATATTATTTTTGAACTATATGTAACTTTAACTAATATGTATTGTTTACTGTGTATCATGCAGAGCCACAAAATGACGAAGCTCGATATGATTATTTCTGATCTAGGGCCAGAAGAGCATAAAAGTTTAATGGAAAAATTGCAAAAGGATGAATCAGGTGAATGAAAAAACACTATCGATCCAATATGAGTTTCTTTTTTTAATTATAATTAATAATATACTTAAAATGATTAGATAACATGTGTCAAAAATTATACTAATTCACATATGTTTAATGTTGTACAGGGACCAACAACTCAAAAAAGGAATGTTGTTCTAAGAAAAGAAAAAAAATAGAACATGAAAATGAAAATCAATTGCTCCTTAGCTCATCTGGAGTGGTTCTGGAAGTTAAAGAGATTTATAATTAGTATCGGTATTCATGCGGTGCCCATAGATCGTAAAAATGCACCGGTGCTTATAGAGACTGAAAAGACAAACCATCCAAAAATAGTAATTTCTGCTACAATTAAGGAGTCTAAAAAGAAACAATGGTGGGGGTCCAACTAGAATAGGTGGGTGGCCACCAATACCCACCTCGATCATGATCAAACATCGATAAAGATGACAAAAAATGGCGAAAGATCGCAAAAAGTTATGAAAGATGACAAAATATTGAGAAAGATGATGAAACATTAAGAAATTCCATGAAAAATCATAAAATATGTAAAAAGATGAAAAATATCATGAAATATGATGAAAGATCACAAAATATGAAGAAATATTGCAAAATATCGTGAAATATTGTAAAACATCCTAAAAGATGATGAAAGATCTTGAAAAGTTATGAAATGTCACGAAGGATAACGAAAAATCACAAAGGATCACGAAATACCATGAAAGATCATGAAAGATTGAAAAACATCCTAAAATATGATGAAATATGATGAAACATGATGGAAAATCACGAAAGATGATGAAAAATCATAAAAGAATGCAAAAAAACATGAGAGATGAAGAAATATCACAAAAAATTGCGAAATATCATGAAAAATCATGAAAGATGGCGAAACAGTAAAAAAACCAAAAAACATCCTAAAATGTCACGAAAGATGACGAAACAATATGAAATATGAAGAAAATTCACAAAAGATCACAAAATATCGTAAAAAATTATGAAAGATGATGAAACATCAAGAAATTCAGCGAAACATCCTAAAAGATGACGAAAGATCTTGAAAAATGGTGAAATGTCACGAAAGGTATTGAAAACTCACAAAGGATCACGAAATATCATGAAAGATCGAAAAACATCCTGAAAGATGATGAAATATGATGAAAGATGATGGAAAATCATGAAAGATGATGAAAAATCATAAAAGACTGCAGAAAATAATGAAAGATGAAGAAAGATCACAAATAATTGCAAAATGTCACAAAAGAACATGAAATATGATGAAAAATTAAAAAAAACCGGAAACCATCCTAAAATATAACAAATGACTGCAAAATATAGTAATAGACCACAAAACATACTAAAATATCACGAAATATGACGAAACAATGTGAAATATGACGAAAAATCACAAAAGATCACGAAAGATCGAGAAAGATCGTAAAAATGACGAAAGATTGCAAAAGATGATGGAACATCAAGAAAGTCAGAAAAACATCCTAAAAAATGATGAAAGATCTTGAAATATGACGAAACATCGTGAAATATGATGAAAAATCACAAAAGATCATTAAATACCACAAAAGATCGTGAAAAATCAGAAAAGATCATAAAACATCCTAAAAGTTGATGAAAAATCTTGAAAAATGATGAAATGTCGTGAAGATAACGAAAAATCACGAAGGATAACAAAATACTATGAAAGATCGCAAAGCATCTTGAAAGATGATGAAATATGACAAAATATGAAAAGACTGCAAAAAATCATGAAAGATGAGGAAATAACATAAAACAAATTGCGAAAGATCACGAAAGATCATGAAAGATGACGAAACAATAACAAAAACTGCAAAACATCCTAAAACACAACAAAAGACCGCAAAATATCCTAAAATATCACGAAAGATGACGAAACAATTCGAAATATGATGAAAAATCACAAAAGATCACGAAATATCGAGAAAGATCGTAAAAAATGATGAAAGATGGCAAAAGATTCTGAAATATGACGAAACATAAAGATAGTCAGCGAAACATCCTAAAAGATGATGAAAGATCTTGAAAAATTATGAAATGTCAGGAATGATGAGAAAAAAACATGAAGGATCACGAAGTACAACGAAAGATCGCGAAAGATTAGGAAAGATCGCAAAATATTCTAAAATATGATGAAATATGACGAAAGGTGATGGAAAATGACAAAATACGACAAAACATCCTAAAATATCACGAAAGATGACGAAACAATGGGAAATATGACGAAAAATCACAAAATATCACGAAAGATCAAGAAAGATTGTAAAAAATGATGAAATATGATGAAATATTACGAAAGATAATGAAACATCAAGAAAGTTAGTGAAACATCCTAAAAGATGATGAAATATCTTGAAAGATGAAAGATTTCAAAAAATAACGAAAGATCGCAAAACATCCTAAAAGATGATCAAAGATCTTGAAAAATGATGAAATGTCATGAAAGATAAAAAAAAATCACAAAAGATCACGAAATACCACAAAAGATCGCGAAACATCATGAAGTATCACAAAACATCCTGAAAGATGATGAAATATGAAAATATCGCAAAAACTCATGAAAGATGATGGAAGATCACAAAAAAATGCTAAAGATCACAAAAGATCATGAAAGATGATGAAACAATAACAATAACTGCAAAACATCCTAAAATATAACAAAGGACCTCGTAACATCCTAAAATGTCATGAAAGGTGACGTAACAATGCAAAATATGACGAAAAATCACAAAGATCATGAAAGATCGAGAAAGATCATAAAAAATGATGAAAGATAATGAAAGATAACAAAAGATTGCGAAAGATGATGAAACATCAAGAAAGTCAGCGAAACATCCTAAAAGATGACAAAATATCTTGAAACATGATGAAGCATCGTGAAAATGATGAAAAATCACGAAAGGTCATGAAAGAACACGGAAGATCACGAAAAAGAACGAAAGATCGCAAAACATCCTAAAAGATGATGAAAGATCTTGAAAAATTATGAAATGTCAAGAAAGATAACGAAAGATCACGAAGGATCAAAAACTACCACAAAAGATCGCGAAAGATCATGACAGATCGCAAAAAATCCTGAAAGATGATGAAATAGGACGAAAGATGATGGAAAATCACGAAAGATGATGAAAAATCATAAAAGACTGCAAAAAATCATGAAAGATAAAGAAAGATCATAAAAAATTGTGAAAGATCACGAAAGATCATGAAAGATGACGAAATAATAACAAAAACTGCAAAACATCCTAAAATATAACAAAAGATCGCAAAACATCCCAAAATATCACGAAAGATGATGAAACAATGCAAAATATGATGAAAAATCACAAAATATCACGAAAGATTGAGAAAGATCCTAAAAATGATGAAAGATGATGAAAGATTGAGAAAGATGAAGAATCATCAAGAAAGTCAGTGAAACATCCTAAAATATGATGAAATATCTTGAGAGATGACGAAACATCTCGAAAGATGATGAAAAATCACGAAAAATCATGAAAGACCACGAAAGAAAGTGAAAAATCATGAAATATCGCAAAACATCCTAAAAGATGATGAAAGATGACAAAAAATCATGAAAGATCTCGAAAGATTATGAAATATGATGAAAAAAATGAAATATCAGAGAAAACCCTAGAAGATGAAGAAATATCACAAAACGCCATGAAAAACCATGAAAGATCACATAAGATTGCAAAATACTGCGTAATATCACGTAAGATGACAAAAGATGATGAAAGAACATGAAAGATTGTAAAATATAGTGGAAGATCGTGAAAGATGATGAAATATCAAGAAAGACCATGAGAAACCCTAAAATATCACAAAAGATGAAAAAATATTGTGAAAGATGATGAAAGATCATGAAAGATGACGAAAGATCATGAAAGAATGCGAAAGATGATGAAAGATCATTGAAGATCGCGAAAGATGATGAAATATCATGAAAACCGCAAAAACTCCTAAAATATCGCAAATGATGATGAAATGTCACAAAAGATGAAAACATATGACGAAAGATGAAAAAATGTCATGAAAGACAGCAAAACATCCTAAAATAGGCCGAAAGATGATAAAAAATCATGAATATTTGTGAAAGACATCGAACCATCCCAGAAGACCACGAAAGATAATGAAAAATCTTGAAATATGATGAAAGATTTCAAAAGTACGCGAGACATCCTAAAATATAATGAAAGATGATGAAAGATTAAAAAATATTCACGGAAGACTATAAAACATCCTAAAAGATGATGAAAGATCATGAAAGATCACAAAACCTCATAAAATATGATGGAAATCCCGAAAGATCGCAAAAGACAACGAAAGATAATGAAAACTCATGAAAGATCACTGAAGATCGTAAAATATCTTGGAAGATGAAAAAAGATCACAAAATATTATGAAGGACCATAAATCAACCATGAAAGATGACAAAAGATTACGAAAAAACTTCAAAAACTGCAAAAGATGACGAAAGATGAAAAAAGATCGCGAAAGATGATGAAAGATCACTTAGGATGACGAAATATCGCAAAAAATCATAAAATATGTTGAAAGATCATGAAAGCCCGCGAAACAGTGCAAAAAATCCTAAAAGGTGATGAAATATCACAAAATATTGTGAAAGATGATGAAATATCTTGAAAGATGATTAAATATTGCAAAAGATTGTGAGAGTTTGCGAAACATCTTCAAAGATCACAAAAGATTGCAAAAGACTACGAAAGACGATGAAATGCCACAAAACATCCAAAAATATCGTAAAAGATGGCGAGAAATTACAGAAGATCATGGAAGATGACAAAAGATGAAAAATGTCATGAAAAATGATGAAAGATCAAGAAAGACTGCAAAAAATACTAAAATATCGCAAAAGATGAAAAAAGGTCGTGAAAGATGATGAAAGATCGCAAAATATGACAAAATACCGCAAAACATCCTAGAATAGCACTAAAGATGATGAAATATCCTGAAACATGAGAAAATATCACGAAAGATGAAAAAAATTCAAGAAAGACAGCAAAACATCCTAAAATATAACGAAAGATGACAAAAGAACATGAGAGATGAGAAAAGGTCATGGAAGACCGCAAAACATCCTAAAAGATTACAAAATATATGGAAAGACGATGAAAAATCACAAAAGATCGCGAAATACCGTGAAACATCATAAGGGATCACGAAAGATGATGAAATATTCTGAAAGATAATGAAAGATTGCAAAGTTCTACAAACATCCTAAATCATCATGAAATATTGCAATAGATGACAAAACATCACAAAACATTCTAAAATATCACGAAATATGATGAAACATTACGAAAGATGACAAAAGATCGCAAAAAATGATGAAAGATGGCGAAAGATTAAGAAAGTCAATGAAAAATCCTAAAATATTGCAAGATGAAAAAAGATCACGAAAGATGATGAAATATGACGAAAGATCACGAAAGATTACGAAAGATTGCAAAAGGTCTTGAAAGACTGCAAAACATCCTAAAAGATGATGAAATGTCCTGAAAATTGATGAAATGTCTCGAAAGATAACGAAAAATAACGAAATACAATGAAATATCATGAAAGATCATGAAAGATAAAAAAAATCCTAAAAGATGATGAAATATGATGAAAGATGGTGGAAAATCACAAAAGATGATGAAAAATCATAAAAGATAGCAAAAGATCATGAGAGATGAAGAAAGATCACAAAAAGTTGCGAAAGATCACGAAAGATGACAAAAGAATAACAAAGACCGCAAAACATCCTAAAATATCACAAAAAATGACGAAACAATGTGAAATATGACAAAAAATCACAAAAGATCATGAAATATCGAGAAAGATCGTAAAAAATGCCAAAAAATTACGAAATATTGTGAAATATGATGAAACAACAAGAAAATTAGCGAAACATCCTAAAGATTATGAAAGATATTGAAAGATGACGAAACATCGCTAAATATGATGGAAAATCATGAAAGATCACGAAAGACCACAAAAGATCGTGAAAAATCATGAAAGATTACAAAACATCATAAAAGATGACGAAAGATGGTAGAAAATCGTGAAAGATCATAGAAGATGATGAAAGATGATGAAAAATCATGAAATATCACCGAAAGCCCCAAAAGATGAAGAAAGATCACAAAAGACTACGAAAGACCATGAAAGATAATGACAAATGACAAAAGAAGATGAAATAAAATGAAAGACCCTAAAATATAGTAAAAGATCGTGAAAGATGATGAAATATCAAGGAAGACCGCGTGAAATCCTAAAAGATTGCAAAAGAAGAAAAAATATTGCGAAAGATGATGAAACATGATGAAAGATCCTGAAATATCACAAAAGATGACAAAAGATTGTGAAAGATGATGAAAGATCACAAAGACCACAAAAAATCTACAATATCACGGATGATTATAAAATATCATGAAAGATGACAAAAAGTCATGAAAGACCGCAAAACATCCTAAAATATGATGAAAGATGGAAAAAAATTAGAAAATTTCATGAAAGGCGTCAGACCATCCTAAAAGATCACGAAAGATGACAAAAATCCATGAAAGATCGCAAATGATGACGAAAAAAATTAAGAAAGATCCTGAAAGATCCCGATAAATCCTAAAATGTTGAAAAATATGAAAATAGATCACGAAAGGTGATGAAACATGATGAATCATCATGAAAAATGATGAAATATCGCAAAATATTCTAAAATATCACGAAATATGACGAAAGGTCGCATAAAATCTTAAAATATCATGAAAGATGACAGAAAATGATGAAATATTGCAAAAGTCTACCAACATCCTTAAACATCATGGATCATTGTAAACCATCCTAAAATATCACGAAATATGATGTGATGCAAACTTAAATAAGAACGCAACATAATACAGATATAACCATAAATACATATATGGTGCAAAAATAACACTTCATTTCATTAATATCAAAGAACTGAAATATGCTTACATACAGAATGGTAATAAACTAGCCCGGACGATGGTACCTTTTCTCTGAGAAGAGATGTGCTTACTACATGCCTCTGAACTGATTTATAATGAGGCTCTATGACCCTTTTATCATTGAGAAACAATTAGAAACCCTAAACATCCAAAAACCTAACCATAGGAGATGAAGCGCAAAAATCTTGTGGGCCCCGTTGCTGTAAGTTGGAATTCCAATTTCCTGGGGTCATAACTTTGGCATACGATCTCTATTTGGCTATCATAATACCTCGCTTCGAATATCTCAAAGAGGAGGCCAAAAAAATCACAAATTGGTCAGAGACTTTTCCAGTCTCTCTGTTTTCCCGAAAAATGTCTTTTAGTCCCTCAAAACGGCTCTGGAAGTTTAGGACCCGCAAAAAATTCAAAAAATAATTTGTACTACAATTAATGAGACTGGAAAGAAACAAGTGTGTGGGTCCAAGTGGAATAGGCATGTGGCCACTAAAATCCACCTGGATCATGATAAAACATCGATAAAGATGATGAAGATGGCGAAAGATCGCAAAAAATGATGAGAGATAACGAAAGATTGAGAAAGATGATGAAACATTAAGAAAGTCCATGAAAAATCATAAAATATGATGAAATATGATGGAAGATCACGAAAGATGACGAAATATTGCAAAAGTTCATGAAAGATCGTAAAACATCCTAAAAGATGATGAAAGATCTTGAAAATTTATGAAATTTCATGAAAGATAACTAAAAAACACAAAGAATCACGAAATACCACGAAAGATCGTGAAATATCATCAAAGATCACAAAACATCTTAAAAGATGATAAAATATGACGAAAGATGATGAAATATGACAAAATATGATGGAAAATCACGAAAGTTGATGAAAAATCATAAAAGATAGCAAAAAATCATGAAAAATGTACAAATATGACAAAACATTGCGAAAGATCATGAAACATGACAAAACAATAGCAAAAACTGCAAAACATTTGAAAATATCACGAAAGATAACGTAACAATGCGAGATATGAAGAAAAATCAGAAAAGATCACGAAAGATCAAGAAAGATCGTAAAAAATGATGAAAGATGACGAAATATTGTGAAAGATGATGACACATCAAGAAATTCAACGAAACATCCTAAAAGATGACAAAATATCACGAAAAATGATGAAAATCACGAAAGATCATGATAGAACACAACAGAACGCGTAAAATCATGAAAGATTGCAAAACATCCTAAAATATGATGAAAGATCTTGAAAAATGATGAAATGTCATGAAAGATAACGAAAAACCATGAAATATCAAAAAATATCGCAAAACATCCTGAAATATGATCCAATATGATGAAAGATGATGGACAATCACGAATGATGATGAAAAATCATAAAATACCGCAAATAATCATGAAAGATGAAAAAAGATCACAAAAAATTGCGAAAGATCATGATAGATGATGAAACAATAATAAAAGCCGCAAAAATCATAAAATATAACAATAGACCGCAAAAGATCCTAACATATCATGAAAGATGACGAAACAATGCAAAATATGATGGAAAATCACAAAAGATCGAGAAAGATTGTGAACGCTGAACTCCAAGAAAGCCAACAAAACATAAAAGATGATGAAAGATATTGAAATATGAAGAAACATCGCAAAATATGATGATAATTCACGAAAGATCATGAAACACCATGCAATATTGCGAAAAATCACAAAAGATCGCAAAACATCCTAAAAGATGATAAAAGATATTGAAAAATGATGAAATGTCACAAAAGATAACGAAAAATCATGAAGATCACGATATACCACGAAAGATCATGAAAGATCACAAAACATCTTGAAATATGATGAAATATAACGAAAGATGATGGAAAATCACGAAAGATGATGAAAAATCATAAAAAGCCGCAAAGAATCATGAAATATGATGAAGGATCACAAAAAATTGTGAAAGATGACGAAACAATAACAAAAACAACAAAACATCCTAAAATATAACAAACAACCGTGAAATATAACAAAAGACGGCAAAAGATCCTAAAATATCACGAATGACGAAGAAAAAATGTGAAATATGACAAAAAATCACAAATGATCACGAAAGATCGAGAAAGACCATAAAAAATGATGAAACATGATGAAACAACAAAAAATTCAGCGAAACATCCTAAAAGATGATGAAATATCTTGAAAGATGACGAAACATCGCGAAAGATGATGAAATACCACAAAAGATCACGAAAAATCACGAAATATCACAAAACATCCTGAAAGATGATGAAATATCTTGAAAAATGATGAAATGTCATGAAAGATAACGAAAAATCACGAAATACCATGAAATTCTGCAAAAAATCATGAAAGATAGAAAAATATGCTCGAAGATGATGAAATATAATGAAAGATGAAAAGATTGCAAGAAATCATGAAAGCTGAAGAAAGATCACAAAAAAATGCAAAAGATCACAAAAGATCATGAAAGATGACGAAACGATAATAAAAACCACAAAACATCCCAAAATGTAACAAAAGTCTACGAAATATAACAAAAGACTGCAAAACATCCTAAAATATCACAAAATATGACGAAACAATGAAAAATATGACAAAAAAAATAAAAAAAAGATCACGAAACATCGAGAAAGACTGTAAAAAATGATGAAAGATGACGAAAGATTGGGAAATAAGATGAAACATCAATAAAGTCAATGAAACATCATAAAAAATGACGAAGGATCCTGAAAGATCACGAAATATCGTGAAAATGATGAGAAATCATGAAATATCATGAAAGACCAGGAAATATCGAAACACAACATGAAATATCACAAAACATCCTAAAAGATTATGAAAGATCTTGAAAAATGATGAAATGTCATGAAGGATAACGAAAAATCATGAAGGATCGCGAAATACCATGAAATATGATGAAAAATTGTAAAACATCCTGAAAGATGATGAAATATGCCATAAGATGATGGAAAATCACGAAATATGATAAAAATTCACGAAAGATGATGAAAAATCATAAAAGATCGCAAAAAATCATGAAAGATGAAGAAAGATCACAAAAAATTGTGAAATGTCATGAAATATCATGAAAGATGACAAAACAATAACAAAAACCACAAAACATCCTAAAATATAACAAATGACCACGAAATATAACAAAAGACCAAAAAACATCCTAAAATATCATGAAATATGACGAAACAATGCGAAATATGACAAAAAATCACAAAAAATCACGAAATATCGAGAAAGATCGTAAAAATTGTTGAAAGATGACGAAAGATTGCAAAAGATGATGAAATATGAAGAAATTCAGCGAAACATCCTAGAAGATGATGAAATATCTTGAAATATGACGAAAAATCATGAAAGATGATGAAAAATAAAGAAAGATCATGAAAGACCACGAAATATCGCGAAAAAAATTGACAGATTGCAAAACATCCTAAAAGATAATGAAAGATCTTAAAAAATTCTTAAATGTCACGAAAAATAACGAAAAATCACGAAGGATCACAAAATACCATGTAAGATCGCGAAAAAATCATGAAAGATCGCTGAACGTCCTGAAAGATGATTAAATATGATGAAAGATGAAAAGGCTATAAAAAATCATAAGAAATGAAGAAATATCACAAAAAATTGCGAAAGATCACGAACGATCATGAAAGATGACGAAACAATAACAAAAACCGCAAAACATCCTAAAACATAACAAAAGATAGCGAAATATAACAAAAGACCGCAAAACATCCTAAAATATTATGAAAGATGACGAAACAATGAAAAATATGACGAAAGATGACAAAACAATGAAAAATATGACGAAAAATCATAAAATATCACGAAAGATCGCAAAAAATGTTGAAAGATGATGAAATATTGTGAATGATCATGAAAAAAGAAGAAAGTCAGAAAAACATCCTAAAAGATGATGAAAGATCTCGGAAGATGACGAAACATCGTGAAAATGACAAAAAATCATGAAATATTATAAAAGACCACAAAAGATCATGAAAAATCACGAAGGATCGCAAAACATCCTAAAAGATGATGAAATATCTTGAAAAATGATGAAATGTCACAAAAGATAATTAAAAATCACAAAGGATCACGAAATAGTATGAAAGATCGCGAAAGTTCATGAAAGAATGAAAAAACAGCCTGAAAGATGATGAAATATGACGAAAGATGATGGAAAATCACGAAATATGATGAAAATTCATAAAAGACAGCAAAAAATAATGAAAGATGAAGAAACAACACAAAAAATTTGCGAAAGATCATGAAAGATGATGAAATAATAACAAAAAACGCAAAACATCCTAAAATATAACAAAACATTGCGAAATATAACAAAAGACCGCAATACATTCTAAAATATCACGAAAGATGACGAAACAATGCGAAATATGACAAAAAATCATAAAAGATCAAGAAAGATCGTAAAAAATGATGCAAGATGACGAAATATTGCAAAAGATAATGAAACATCAAGAAATTCAGCGAAACATCCTTAAACATGATGAAAGATCTTAAAAGATGACGAAACATCGTGAAAGGTGATGGAAAATCAGGAAGATCATGAAATACCACCGAAAGATCGTGAAAAATAATGAAAGATCACAAAATATCCTAAAAGATGATGAAAGATCTTGAAAAATGATTAAATGTCACAAAAAATAATGAAAAATCACAAACGATCACAAAATACCACCAAAGATCGCGAAAGAGCATGAAAGATTGCAAAACATCCCGAAAAGTGATGAAATATGATGGAATATGATGGAAAAATCATAAAACATCGCAAAAAATCATGAAAGATTAAGAAATATCACAAAAAATTGCGAAATATCATGAAATATGTCGAAACAATAAAAAAAACTACAAAACATCTGAAAATATAACAAAAGACCGCAAAACATCCTAAAATATCACGAAAGATGATGAAACAACATAAAACATGACAAAAAATAAAAAAACATCACGAAATATCAGGAAATGTCGCAAAAATTGATGAAAGATGAAGAAAGATTGTGAAAGATGATGAAACATCAAGAAAGTCAGCGAAACGTCCTAAAATATGACAAAAGATCTTGAAAGATGATGAAATATTGCGAAAATGATGAAAAAGCACGAAAATATGACTCTCTCTCGAAAATAGGTCTCTCTATGCTCTATCTCACACAAGCTATATAAGATTGTTCAGTTATTCAACCATTTTAGCTATTGTACAAAATGTTCATCTTGCTATAACTATGTGAGAGAGATGTATCTATAGGAGAGGGGGAGGAGGTTGGGATCCCTCAAATGGTGGAAGGGAGGCCTTATCCTTTGGGATGTTTCTCAAATGTAGGAAACAAGAAGCCAAAGGAAGGTGTTCAACATTATTCAGTCGAACAACCCATGCTGACTCCGCTCACGAAGTGGTTGGGACTGAAAACTTCGCTTATATTTTAAAAAACTTTACAAAAATAGCTCGGCGGGGGCAGTCCACTGAGACAGAGTGCCAATGGGCACGAGGCCCAGTGTTAATTTCTCTATGGGTGCGAGGCCATAACTGCCTGCCTGCACCGACCCAAAATCATATTTTTTTGATAGTCTGATCCAGGAATATTCAACAAAGGAAATGTTCTTCTCATGGCAATGGATGCAATGACACTTTTTGCAAGGCATGACAATACACAGAAGTCACATAAATGGTCCTCCAATGTTCGAGATGGGGATTGCAGGGACGGTGACAAAATGTTGTGTAACACAATGGGAAGGATATTGCAAAAGGTAGTAGGAGATGATTTGAAAATAGGAAAAGTTATTATACTCTTGAAGATAGTGATGGATCATCAAATAGTGAAGAAGGAGAATTTGATCAAGATCTTAAATTAATCATGGCATTTGAGAAAAACACGAATGAGTAATGATAAATTTATGGATGCTTTAGAAGAAAAATATTTCTTTGAAGAAATTAATCAACTCAAAAAATGCTTGGAAGAAAACAAAGTAGCCATAGATACTCTAGAGAATCAACTCATAGAAAAGGAGAAGCATAATGAGAAGTTAGAATGTGAAATAGTAAGTCTAGGAAAGGAACTTGAGAAAATAAAGACTAAATCTTTTATATTCTAAAGGATATGAAACCTTAGATGAAATTATCAAGGTTCAACGCTCTCCTCTTATGAATATAGGTCTTGGATACATTGGTGAATCATCACAGACAGAAAAATCCTCAGCCACAACTAAAATCTATCTGAATGCAACAAAAACCAGTCAACAAAGTTTCAACTTTCAGCAGAAGAATAAAGACACTTCATAGGTATATCATGTTCACTTTAATTCAAGGATGAATAATAATAGAAGTATCATTCAAAAGGTAAACAAAAATAAAAGGTTCTATGATCACATATATTTCTTCTATAATGGACAATGTTTCTCATGTCATAATTTTGGTCACAAAGCTACTCAATGTGTTGCATACAAAACCATCATGACTAGAGAAGCAAGAAAACAAAGGAACGACATAGGAATCAAGAAGAATAATTATAAAATTTTATCTCCTCTTAAATATGAAATTGAATGTTCATTTTGCAATAACTTTGGACATGAGCAATCTGAATGCAGGAGAAAATTACAGCCAAAAGAGAAAATATCAACAAATTCTAATGTATGGAAAAAGAAGGACTTACAATCCAAAAGTTGTGGCATAACTTTATTTGCGGAAGGATAAGAAAATAAATGGTACATTGATAGCGAATGTTCAAAACACATGACATGTGATAAATATAAAATCATTTAATACAATGCATTAGAGAAAGAAAATAATGTCACTTTTTGAAATGACTCCCCTGCTATCATTAAGGGTAAAGGATTTGTTTTTCTAAAAGAAAATGTTAAATCTGGTAATGATTTGTATGTTTATGGATTAAATCATAACTTGTTGAGTGTTAGCCAAATGTATGACCAAGGAAATGAGGTGTTTTTCCGATCAAAAGAATGTGTGGTTCATGAACTTGACACGGGAAATTCCATAGTAAAAGGAACAATAACACCAAGCAATCTGTATATATTGAAAGGAGCTATCTTTCCGATCAAAATAATGTGTATTTCATGAACTTGACACGAGAAATGCCATAGTAAAAGGAACAATAACACCAAGCAATCTGTATATATTGAAAGGTGGCCAAGAACAATGTTACCTAGGAAAATCAGAGGAAAATTGGTTATGGCATAGAAGGTTGGTACATCTAAGTTTTTCTCAAATAAGAAATCAAGCAGGCTCAAAGTTGTTCATGATCTACCCAACATCAACCTACCAGAAAGTACCATATGCAATCCATGTCAATTCGATAAGCAAACTAGATATCAATTCAATGCCAAATAAGGATAAAAAGGTAAGCCTCTTGAACTTATACATACTGATTTGTGTGGACCTGTAAGGAAAAATTCGCCTCATGGAGAACAACACTATATCTGATTCATTGATGATTTTTCTAGAATGTGCTGAATCGGTTTATTGAAACACAAAGATGAAGCAATTGATAAATTTAAGGTCTTCAAAGCATTAATTGAAAATGAATTAGATCTAAAAATAAAATGTCTCAGATCTAACCAAGGAGGAGAATACATATCAGATGAGTTCTTTGATTTTTATGAACAATATGGCATAAAAAGGCAATTTTATGCAGCCAGGATTCCTTAACAAAATGGTGTGGCATAAAGAATGAATATAATAGTTCAGCAAATGGCTCGTGCTATGCTTGATGAGTCTAGAACTCCTGACACCTTCTGGGGTGAAGCTGCACATACTGCAGTAAATATTCTCAACAAGGCTCATGTTCATGTGAATAGTGATAAAAATCCTTATGAACTCTGGTATGGTAAGCCTCCCACTGTAAAGCATTTTAGAGTTTTTGGAAGCAAAAGTTTCATAAAAAATAATGATGAAAAACTTGGTAAGTTTGAAGCTAGATAAGATGAAGGAATACTTTTTGGTTACTCATCTAGAAGTAAAGGATACAAATGCTACAATAAGAGACTTCGGAAAATTGTTGAATGTATTGATGTTGTGAATGATGAATCATGCACAACTCCCAAAAGGGTAACAACAACAAAGTAGGATGATGATGATAAATGCTTTCCCACATAAAATCACAATGATATAGAATAAGAAACTAATGAAGTAGTAGAAGAAGACACATCAAATAAAGAAAATTATCCATCCAAGTATGTTCAAAAGAATCATCTAGAAGCTCAAATTCTAGGAGAAAATGAATCTGGGGTACAAACAAGAAGAACCCTTATATGATCTCCCAGTTATCTAGATTTATTATCCATCATTGAACCACAAAATGTAAATCAAGCTAGTAAATATGAATGTTGGGTTAAGGCCATGGATGAAGAACTTAATCAAATTAAAAATAATAATACTTGGGAATTGGTTCCAAGGCCTCATGATAAAAATTTTATTGGGACAAAATGGATATTCAAAAATAAGTTGAATGAAAATGGATAAGTCATTAGAAAAAAAGGTAGACTTGTTTGTAAAGGTTATTCTCAACAAGAAGGTATAGAATTTAAAGAAACATTTTCTCCAGTAGCCAAACTTGAAGTATTTTTTCTTTCATTTTCAAGTTTTCAATGTTTCAAAGTTTATCGAATGGATGTAAATTCTGCTTTCCTTAATGGATATATAGAAGAAGAAGTATATATTGAACAACCAGAAGGATTCATTTTGGGGAATGATGAAAACCTTGTATGCAAACTTAAAAAGGATTTATATGGGCTAAAACAAGCTCCCATATTGACAAGTATCTTCAACAACAAGGCTTCACAAAATGATCTGTAGATAACAACTTATACAAAAAAATTGAGGATGATAAACCGCTAATTATTATTGTTTATGTTGGTGACATCATTTTTGGGAGCAATGAAGAATCTGAGTCAAAATTTTTCTTTTTTTATGCAGCAAGAATTTGAAATGTCTTTACCTGGGGAACCAACATATTCTCTTGGTTTACAGGCGAAACAAGAAAAATATGGCATATTTCTCTCAAAAACAAAATATCTCAAGAAGATTCTGAATAAGTATGGGATGGAAGACTGCAAACCTGTATGTACTCCAATGATGACAGGATGTAACCTTAGTTCTCATGATGATTCTCCCACTATAAACCAACCATAATACAGGTATATTATTGGAAGTTTGCTTTATATAATAGGTACTATACCATATGTCATGCATGTAGTTGGGATTGTTGGACGTTTCTAAGCCAATCCGAAGGAATCACATCTTTGGGCATTAAATAGAATATTCAAATATCTCCAAGGAACTCAAGGCTTTGGTCTATGGTATCCTAAAAATGTAGATCTCACTCTTCATGATTACACAGATGCAGACTAGGCTGGAAATGTTGATGACTGGAAAAGCACTAGTGGAGGTGCATTTTATATGGGGCCCCGATTAGTATCTTGGTTAAGCAAGAAACAAAGTTCCATTACCTTATCTACAACAGAAGTAGAATATGTGGTTGTTGCATATTTTTGCACACAAATTCTCTGGATGATGCAGTCATTACAAGATATTCAAATTAAATGTTCTCCACCCATCTACATCCTATGTGATAATACAAGTTCTATTAGTATTTCGAAAAATCCTGTTATGCACTCCAAAACCAAGAATATTCCTATTAAGTATAAATTTCTGCGATAACAAGTGCTTGAGAAAAAGGTTAAATTTGAGTATGTTCCCTCAAAAAAACAAATTGTTGATATATTTACTAAACCTCTCCCTAGAGAAGAATTTTAATATCTCAGAAAGAAACTAGGAGTTGTCTCTACCTCACTTTGTTGTTAATCTAGTCTGCTCAGTCTACAGGTGAAAATTTAGAAGGTTGCTTGTTGTACATAGGTTTCAGTAAGTATAGTCATGTATATACATGAGTTTCTTTACAGATAGTCACATATGTTTTTCCCTAACATAAAAAAAGTGGGACAGACTCAAGAACAGACTTTGACATGCTGCTGATAGTTATGATTTGATTTGTCTACAGTCTGCTCATATGGTATTGAGTTGTGATTTTTCATTGATATTTATCTGATTTATGAAGATGCTTTAATGAGTTGTTGAAAATGAACAGGTAGCACAAGTTCAGGGGGAGAATTAGCCTTGCAAAGTATAATGCATTGTTGGCATTGTGGTTGTTGAACTATGTTCAATGATCTCTTACTATTAAGGTCTTTTGGTCTTGGTTATAAAATTTATATCTGTAATTTGATGTAAATGTCATGTTGAGACCTATGATGTAAATATTGTCACTTTTAGCCCTATATGGACTTTTAAGGTCATGTCAAATATGTAATACCACTTGGTTGGGTGGTTGTGTCAAATATGTAAACCCACTTGGATTGGTGATTGAGTCAAATATGTAACCCCACTTGGTTAGGTGAGTGATGTATGTATGAGTCCTTGGTGATAGGAAAGGTCATACTCTGTTGAGTTATAGATTCATCTGCTTCATTGAAAATATTTTTGAAGACTCAGCATGTGCTCAGGGATAGCATGGTCAATATATCATAGATCATATCTACAAAGCTCTTATATTCAGCATTGGTCTGCCCTTTTCCCTTGCTATCAAAGGGGGAGAATATCTTGGTGTTTGAAAAATACTTATGTTGATTTTTCTAATAGGTATTTACAGGGTTTGGTGATCAAACACCAACATGGTTTCCATCAAGTCCAAAGGGGGATATTGCTGGCAGTATGATGTATGTGTTGTCCTTGATGGCAACCCAATTATAAAAAATCAAGTATATGGTAACTAGATGAGTTTACAAATCAATTTTGAGGTGACAGAGTGATGGAACATAATGGCAGAATTATGGAATAGAGGTTTTCAAATTAGAATCAAAAGTTTATTAAAAGTGAATATTTGAAGATCTATACACGGGTTCATCAAGTCATATTCGCGTATACACGCAGGTACAAAGATGCAACGTCACTTATTGTTGTGCAGGTAAATCCCCTCTGCGGACAAAGGCGATCCCTCTAGCCCTGGAGTGGGTCTACAAACAAAGGAACAAGCTGGACTTTCGGACTCCTAGCTTATAAATGAAAACAATTTAGGATAGATGGCCTACCTGGGTCCAATGCTTTTGTTGTCGTTTGCACTAGTGATCCGCTCATCTTTGTCTCCACACATCGCGGTCTTTCAGTGGTAATGTTAGTGTACCTGCACAAGGATCAAGTGAACAGTGAGAGAATACGAAAACATATTTTCATTCACAGTTATTTGACTGGTCAAGGAGAATCAAACATTTTACATATTATCAAGCACAAAATTGGAACCAAAAAACCATTCTTGCATTAATGATAGAAAAAATAAGTTTACAACCTTGAAACCTTGACTTTGCAGCATCCTTTGATGGGTTCAGTCAAACGCGTCTCAAGCATTCTTTAGGAATCAAAATTGGAGAGGCAATGGGCCTAAACTCTCTCTCGATAATGGATTCCTCTCTACCTTATTCTTCACACTAGATATAGTAAGGATTGTTCAGATAGCTGAAACTATGTGAGAAGGATGTATCTATAGGAGAGGAGGAGGTGGTTTGGGATCCATCATAAGGTGGAAGGGAGGCCTTATCCTTCAGAGATTTTCTCAATTATAGGAAACAAGAAGCCAAAGGAAGGACTTTGACGTTATTCAGTCAAACAAACCATGATGACTTCGCTCACGAAGTGGTTGGATATGGAAACTTCATTTCTATTTTAAAAAACTTTCCAAAAACAGCTTGGCGCGGGCAGTCCAATGAGACAGAGCACCAATGGGCGCGAGGCCCAGTGTTAATTTCTCCATGGGCGCGAGGCCATAACTGCCTACCAACGCTGGCCCAAAATCATATGTTTTTGAGAGCCTACGTCAGGAATTATCAACAGAGGAAATTTTCTTCACATGCCAAGGGATGCAATGACACTTTTTGCAAGGGATGAAAATAAACAGAAGTTACTGAAATGGTCCTGCAATGTGCGGGATGGGGATTGTGGGGACGGTGGAAAAATACTGTGTAATAGATGCCCCCTAAAGCATGAGGTACGAGAGAGAGGGAGGGGTGAAATTCTTTACGATAACGTGCTCAAACCAAACACCGTCATCGGAAGACCTGCAAGTACAAGTAAAACTAACATCTCTGATACATGAATATGTGGCATGGGTGCAACCATCCATATATAAAAACAAGATCCGAGGTATGGACACAGCCATCTAGCAATACGGATCAATAAATAGACTTAGGTATGGTCACAACCATCCAATAATAAGAGTCATGCATATAGTCATGATAAACCAAATCATCTCACAGCCTAGATTTTATCAAACAAAACCCAAGGTCTTGCGCTCCATTTTGACCCGAACAAGTACAAATTCAAGCATGTGAATAAGTGATCTGAAGTCGAACATGCAAGAGAGTCACCTGATTACCAGCCAATGATGAAAGTTGTTAACAAGCGCGAGAGAAACCACCAATAATTACAATGGATCTCAAAGTACAAATAGTACAATCCGCGGAATGTGAACAGTGAGCTGGGGTCGAACACCCGCGAAATCACTCGATCAAAGGCCATTAATGAGGACTTGTCTTCGAATGCGAAGAACTTTCCATTGAGGCATGCAAGCTCCAAGGTACCAGAAGGGAGTCTCTAGGTCAGCTTCCTGGATAATGAATTGAATTTGACAGGAAGTGACCTGGTCGAAGGAGGGCCATAATGTTTCCCACATCATCAACACGAGGCAGAGGAACAAGATGATAGTGAATCAGGACTAAACAAAGGTTTTTAGGTTGAAAATTTCTGAAGGAAACTTCTCTTCAACATTTGGCGACACGAATCCATAATTTGGCTGTATTTGACATCAAAGGATATGAGGTCATGATGACATGGAAAAGAGAATATGAGAGGTCAAAACAGATTGCCCAAACCCATGGAGGAAAAAAACTACAAAATGGGATGTCCCCAACCAGACACGAAATTGCATACGAGTGTCATGTTCAAGAGCGACATACTGCCGACAAGACTAAGAAATGGTTCCATTTCCCCCCACCATTACTGGTGAGTACCCCAATTATTTTGAAAAAATGTTTGAAGGGGATAACATATGCTTGTCATATAAGTTGTTCCTTCGGACAAATCCATTCTAGTACATTTTATGAGCCCTGGGAAGGAGGAACTTGATTACA
>JAXQQM020082197.1:0-27803 GCA_034641835.2 Pinus albicaulis | reverse complement strand
TAGAAGCAATTTCACTTTTATTTCAGCAATCATACAAGTAGGTAAGCAAAATGCAGATAGAACATATAAGTAGATCTTACAGAAGACAAATCAGAAACAGGAAAAATGTGTGTATTCGTTTCAGCGGTCAACAGGATGCTTCAACCAGCAAAGTCTCCTTTGGTCAGCCAGCCCAGCATGTGTCACAACAACCCTCCAACCAGTAGATGAGTCAACCCAAGTCAACTCTGCAAAAGTCAACGCTGTCCTGAAAAGTCAACGCAGGGGCAGCAAGCTAAAAGTCAACGCAGCAGCAAAACGGTCAACCCTTTGACCTCGATTTTTGTGCCAGGTAGTACGACCTTCATAAATCGAACCTTCCACCAATTTTCAGCTTGTTTGGACCAAGCGTTGACCAAAGTCAACGCTGGTCAAAGTTTCTGCGAAACCCTAGCAGCAGCAAATCTGTACTTCAGCTTGACCGTACAGTTTGTCCTCTTCGTCCTTCACACGTGTGGATTAAATTCGTCCTTCTTGGTAGCTCGTACTCCTTGATGAGAGAGGAAGATGTGAGTTGTGATGATGATGAAAATCTCTCCAACTTTTCCTGTATATATATCCATCATGAGGGTGTGTGACACATCTGTTGGGCATGCGAGCCTACATTACAAAACTGGCCGACCTTGCACATATAATTTATTAAAAATAATAAATTCAAAATATAAGTTCTCCTCATCGGATTAAGACATATTTTATATGGATTTTACACCTCTCAGAAAGAGGAATCCAACAAAAATATTAGCCTCTTAATCTGAGCATCTTAATATGGAGTTTGGACCTAGTTGTCCAAATTTAACACTCCCTCTCAACTAGGGAGAACTCCATCTATTAGTGCACTCAACATCGTGCGTCATCCCGCCGAAACTTGCTTTGCTGGCTTCTTTATTTCAGAACAGAAGTGGGTCAGTCACAAAGACATCATCCCCCGACTGACATAGTCAGTCCAGAGGTCCCAGACCTCACAAATCTTGATCCGAGATCAAGTGGTTGGACCGTGCCATCCTAGATAGAGAGTACGGCAATCTCTGATGCGTCCATCAGTCTTTGCTAATAGTCTCTAACTTTTCCACACCTCATTGGCCAAATGAGAGGTACTTCCCATGAGCCCCGAACTCAATGGGTAGGATGCATACGGGGCACAGAAAATGAGAGGTGAACCAACTCAAAATCACAACGGTGGGGTCCAAGCACACCACCAAGGTTGGCAAGCCTAGCCTTGTGGTTGCCCATAGCTTCAAGAAGCTCTCCCCAAAGCCCCCCAGAGCTCCCAGAGCTCATCGTCCAACAGGACCCACATCATAGGGTCTTTCCACGATTCCAAGATTCTCACGGAAGGTTAGGAACATGACCTTCCCCTAGGGCATAGTGAGAATATCCGCGACCTGCTCATCAGTTCCTATATGATCGAGCCTTACGGCGCCTCGCTGTACCATATCCCAGATAAAGTGGTACCAACCATCAACATGCTTGGATCAATCGTGGAACCCGGGATTCTATGACAAATGAATCCCCCTCTGGTTATCACAAAGGATAACGGTGGCATCTAGCACATGCTCGAACAGCGCTCAAGGAGCTTTCGCAACCAAGTGACTTCACAACAGGCCATACATGTTACAATGTATTTGGCCTCAGCGGTGCTCAAGACTGCCGACTTTAGATTCCTGCCCGAAGCAGATCTTCATGTGAAGTAGCATCCAGATGTGCTCTTGCGATCCACCACCCTGCCAGCCCAATCGGCATCAGTATATCCACGGAGTGTCATACTCCTGGCAGTGTATCTCAGCCCATGGTCTGTCGTGCCTCAGAGATATCTCAAGAGTTTCTTGGCACCAATCCAGTGAATGTTATGATCAACCATGTGTTGACTCAAAGTGTTCACTGCACAGCATATGTTCGAACAAGTGTTCATTGAGAACATCAGGGTCCTTATGAGTTAACGATACTCAGTAGGACGGGCCCAGCAACGTTGCTCCTCAACTTCTTAAAGTTGAGTTCCATCGGTGTCGACACGGACTTACAGTCCACCATTCCAAATCTTTCCAGAAGCTTCACAATATATTTTCTTTGAGAAAGGAAAATCTCTCCAGGTCTCTGCCAGACCTCCAGGCCTAGTAAATAGTGCATCAGTCCTAGGTCCTTCATCCCGAATTCAGCAGCAAGCTCCCTCTTACATTGATGAATGAGAGAGTCATCACTAGTCAGGAAGAGGTCATCCACATATAGTACTAGAATGAGAGGCTTCTCTTTCACAACCTTGAAGTATAGGTTCGGATCAGCATTACTTCGAGTGAAGCCCAGCTTCATCAAGTAACTATCCATCCTTTCGTACCAAGCTCTGGGTGCTTGCTTTAACCCATAGAGGGCTTTCTTCAACCTGCAGACATAAGTGTCTTGATCTTGAACTTCAAATCTCAGAGGTTGTTCCATATACACCTCTTCCTTTATTGCACCATGCAGAAAAGCGGTCTGGACATCCATCTGATGAAGACTCCATCCTTGCGTAGCAGCAAGGGCTATGATTGATCGGATGGTGGTATATCGTGCCACAGGTGCAAATATATCGTCATAGTCAATTCTTTCCTTTTGAGAGAAGCCACGGGCAACAAACCTTGCCTTAAACTTTTCAGCACTCCCATCAGATCCATGTTTGATTTTGTAGAGCCATTCCGCAGTGACAACAGATTTGTCCTTCGGTCTCGGGACCACATCCCAGACATCATTCTTCATAATAGACTCATATTCTTCATGCATAGCATCCTTCCAGACTTGATGCTTGATGGCTTCCTCAAAGGATCCAGGTTTTGCGAGAGAAGTCATCAGTAAATGTTATATAGTAAGAACATCCCCCCAGGGATGTTATAGGCAACATACCAGAAATATCAGAAAGGACCAGTTGCAATATCTCAGATGTCTTTGTGACACTTGAGGGGAAAGAAGGTCCCCTTGTTATGTTATATTCTTCAGCACAGCCCTTACATACACCTTCCTTGCTTTGGGAAGGGCTTTCCAAATCTACGGTGCCATAGTTCGGTTTGTCGGATAGTATCACAAGTCATAGCTCCCAACGGACTCCCTCCAACCTGATAGAGTGTACCAACCCTAGAACCAATTGAGATAGCTTCCTTGAAGCTCTTCTTCCACATGAGCACCTTTCCATTAGAGAAAGTAACGTTGAATCCTTTGTCTTCCATGGCAGATACAGACACAAGGTTCTTCTTCAATTTGGGTACATAGAGTACATCTTGCAAACGGAGGACTTGTCCTTGGGACAAGTGGAGGGTCACAGTCCCGGTCCCTTTTACAGGATAAGTGGCATTATCCCCAAGGATAATTTCTAGATTAGTATCCCTTTCAACCATGTCAGAAAGTGCTTCCTTGAATCCGGTGATATGTCTTGAGGCACCACTATCAATTAGCCAGACATCCATCGTGTCGGGCAGAGATGCAGCTGAGAGAGCAGATACCAGAATATACTCATTTCTTTTATTAACAACATTAGACTCCTCATACCTGGTATTTCTGGACCTCTTAGAAGGTTGATTGTTTCCTCCAAAGTGAGCCTTCCTCTTTCCTTTGGATTTGTCATTTCTTTGATTCCCATTCCTTCGGTTGTTGTTGTTATCGTCACTATCGGGAGAATCCTCCTTGAAGGGGCACTCTCGAGCATAGTGTCCAGGCCTATGGCAGGTGAAACATTTACCCTTCTTCTCTTGAGTCTTTGTCCTTCTTTTGTCCTTAGAACCACCAGAGTTCTTCTTTCGGGAATGAGCACCATAGGCAGCATTTCTTTCATTATCAAATTCCTTCATCCTAGTTTCTTCTTGCATACATCTTGACAGAAGCTCATCAAAGTTAGGAATGGTATTATTGTTGAGGATAGTAGTTGTGAATACTTGCCATTCATATGGAAGTCCTCCAAGTGCGGTGAGAACCATCTCACGATCGGCTATTATCTCCCCAATAGCTAGCAGATGGTTCCTGGTTTCGGTCAACTTCAGAAAGAAAGTTTGAACAGACTCATCTCGGCCCTTCTTCATATTCTTCACCTTGTTCTTGAGGAATAGCACTTGGTTCACATTGTTTACTTGAAACATAAGTATCAATTTGTCATACATCTCCTTGGATGTGCCTAGTTCAGATATGTAGGCAACCGGACTCTTATTTATGGATTCCCTGATCAGCAGCTTTGCTTTGATTTCTCCCTTCTTATACTTGTTTCTAACAGCAGCAGAGGCATTGGATGGAGGTTCTTGAATCCTGCCTGTCACATGATCCAGGAGATCATGATCTTCTAATTTGAGATCTAATATCATCTTCCAGGGCTGGAAGTCATCACTTCCGGTCAGCTTGTCATTCTCCTTGAATTCAAGACTAGTGGAACCCATTTCCACGATGATGATTGCTATAGATTGAGTTTGTCTTCACCTCACCTCTGATACCATGTAAAGTTTTGTAGATGTTCTATGCTAGAAGCAATTTCACTTTTATTTCAGCAATCATACAAGTAGGTAAGCAAAATGCAGATAGAACATATAAGTAGATCTTACAGAAGACAAATCAGAAACAGGAAAAATGTGTGTATTCGTTTCGGCGGTCAACGGGATGCTTCAACCAGCAAAGTCTCCTTTGGTCAGCCAGCCCAGCATGTGTCACAACAACCCTCCAATCAGTAGATGAGTCAACCCAAGTCAACTCTGCAAAAGTCAACGCTGTCCTGAAAAGTCAACGCAGGGGCAGCAAGCTAAAAGTCAACGCAGCAGCAAAACGGTCAACCCTTTGACCTCGATTTTGTGCCAGGTAGTACGGCCTTCATAAATCGAACCTTCCACCAATTTTCAGCTTGTTTGGACCAAGCGTTGACCAAAGTCAACGCTGGTCAAAGTTTCTGCGAAACCCTAGCAGTAGCAAATCCGTACTTCAACTTGACCGTACAGTTTGTCCTCTTCGTCCTTCACACGTGTGGATTAAATTCGTCCTTCTTGGTAGCTCGTACTCCTTGATGAGAGAGGAAGATGTGAGTTGTGATGATGATGAAAATCTCTCCAACACTCTGTCCTCTGTATCTGTCATGAAGGTTGTGACACATACGGTGGGCATAGAACCTACATTACAAAACATGAAGCCTTGCACAATTAATTTATTAAAAATAATAAATTCCAAAAGTATAAGTTCTGCTCTAATCGGATTAAGACATATTTTATATGCTATTTACACCTCTCGAGAAGAGTGCAAAAATGAAATATTAGCCTCTTAATACGAGCATCTTAATATGGAGTTCCCCCTCCAAATGGAGTGTAGCAAATCGGATAGCGACTGTTGATTTTATAGCATCGGGAAGAGTTCCAAGTCTCAAATTTGGTGGAAAGGCTTGGACAACAATTATCCAGAGAACCCAGAAATCGTTTGTGGAAATTCCACTCAAATATGGCTTTACCAAAATAATTAATTATTTTAATGCAAACTCTAAGTCAAACTTAGGGAAATTAAATAATTAAAGGGTATTAATAAAGCAAAGTGTGAATCTTCTAGAAAACGAAGATCAAGTCATCTTTTAATTTGAGCCATTGATTAGCGATATAATCTTGGCCATTGATTCATCAACGAGAAGACTATAAGAAGTGGCTTGAGTGTCATTTGGAAATCAAGCCGGGGACATTCTCAGTACCCGAAGGAAATCAATTCTGAAGCAAGAGAATTCGATTTCAGTGGGTGAGTCTATAGATGCGGGATGGCAGAAGCAGAAAGAGGAGGGAGGATTCAGTTATCGTAGAAGCAGAAGGCAGAAGGGTGAAGGGAAGGGTGTGTTGATCGGGAGCAAGGACACCTCCATGCAGAGTTACGCAGTCCAGAGAGGGATTGTGCAGAGCTCACATGCCAGATGACATAGAGGGTGTAAGAGATCACCCCGAGGGTCAGAAACACTCCAGAAGGTTCCAAAAAATTCAGCCAGGTGTATGCTAATTTTACTCTGCTCATCAAGACTCTTGTAAATGAACTTTTCATTATTCAACATATATACAAAACCCTCATCTACTGCACCGGTTTTCCCACATTGGGTTTTTCCGGGGACGATTATCCAAAATAACTGTGTTCATATGGTTGTTTCTATTGTGCTACTTGTGTAATTTATGTTCTTATGCTTTTGATTAGAGTGAAGTACTGAAGCGTCTATAAATAACTTATCTCATAAGTAGGAGAAATAAACCAATCATTGCAGTAATAATTTTAAGATCTAAAAATTTCACATGGTATCAGAGCAAAAGGCTAAAGACAGAAAGGGAGGATCTGCCATGGACCATAGATCCGACATCCGGAAGGGTTCACGCAGTCAAAGGGACTCACACAGTCCTCCAGAGTACGCAGAAATGCAGAGAGAACAAGACATGAAAGTGCTGGCATCCAGACTAGAGGAGGTCTTACTTGTGTGTCAAGCACAGCACCTCCAAGTGTTTGGTATTTTGACAATGGAGCATCTACTCACATGACAGGGGTTCGAGAATGTTTTTCGAGCTACCAAGAAGAACAGATGAATTTCCAGATAACTATGGGAAACAAGGCCAAATGTACCCCTGTTGGAAGAGGTACCATAACATTTCAGACAGAAATTGGCAACAAGATTCAGGCCACGAATGTTCTACATGTACTAGGGTTGGAGATGAATTTACTTTCAGTGTCTCAGCTTCAGAACAAGGGCTATGACGTATACTTTATTGGAAATACAGTGTAAGTCAAACATCCTAGCTGGAGCAAGAAGGCACAAATTGGAGTAAGGAGTCATAAGCCATATAAACTCCAGCTTGAATCCTCGGTGGCCCTGATTGGCAGTACGAACGACAGAGATCTGAATGAATTATGGCACAGAAGGATGGGGCATCTACATCATGGAGCCTTGAGGATTCTCAAGAATACTGTCATAGGAGCTCCTGAACTCAGCGGGAGGAGAGATGAAGTCTGCAGGGGATGCGTACTAGGGAAGGATGCTAAAGCAGCATTTCCAAGAAGCAGCAGCAGGGCCAAGAGTGTATTGGAATTAATCCACTTGGATATTTGCGATCCAATGTCCACAACTGCTCTCAGTAGTGCAAAGTATTTTGCTACCTTTGTTGATGATCATTCTAGGAAGACTTGGATCTATTTTCTCAAAACCAAAGATGAAGTCTTTGATCGGTTCAAAGAATTCAAAGCATTGATAAAAAATTCAATAGGAAAGAAGATCAAGAAGTTGCGATCAAATAACGATGGAGAATATATCGATAAGCACTTCAACAATTTCTATGCAAGGGAATGCATCAAGAGAGAATGGACAACTCCATACAATCTAGAGCAAAACGAAGTTGCAGAAAGGAAGAACCGGACCATAATAGAAGTTGCAAGGGCAATGCTATATGACCAAGATATGCCCAAACTTTTGTGGGCAGAAACCTGCAATACAGCAGTATACATGCAAAACAGAGTTCCCCATAGAGCATTGGGGAAGGTAACACCTGAGAGTGTGTTCACAGGCAACAAGCCAGAGGTGAGCCATATCAGAATATTTGGCAGCATGGTGTACTACCACGTTCCAGATGAGAGGAGGAAGAAGTTGGATCAAACTGCTAAAAAGGGTTTTCATTTGGGCTATAGTGAAAATACGAAAGAATATCGCATCTATATTCCAGAGAGCAGGAAAATCATAGTAAGGAGAGATGTGAAATTCATGGAGGAGAGAGCCTTCAGGAAATCCCGAGAAATTGCTACAGATACACAGATTGAGGAGGATCCACTAGTACAGCCTCAACGGCCTACAGAGGATGGGTCAAGTGCCTCTCCAAGGCACAAGGATTTTGAGGAGAGTTCTTTCGAAGAAGAACAGGAAGGAGAGC
Source organism: Pinus albicaulis (assembly GCA_034641835.2). Lineage (NCBI taxonomy): Eukaryota > Viridiplantae > Streptophyta > Pinopsida > Pinales > Pinaceae > Pinus > Pinus albicaulis. The sequence goes on along the minus strand of JAXQQM020082197.1, from coordinate 19,902 downwards.
AGGTGAGACCGCCCACCACCAGTGGGAGACCGAGCAGAGAACTTCAACAAATTTTGAAGGATGCAGAAAAATTTGTTGGAGAACCTAGAGATGGGAAGAGGGTACGGAGGCAAACTAATAGATACTAGGCTCTGGTAGCTCAGGTTGGAGAACCTTCCAGCTTTCGAGAAGCAGCTCAACATCAAGTATGGGTGGATGCCATGGTGGAGGAGTATAGCTCCATCATGACAAACGACGTCTGGGAAGTAGTCCCTAGACCATAGGACAGGTCAGTTGTAGGATCCAGGTGGATCTACAAGATCAAGTATGCTGCAGATGGCAGCATAGAGAAGTTCAAGGCCAGATTTGTAGCTAAGGGGTATGCACAAAAGTAAGGGAATGATTATGAGGAAACCTTTGCCCCTGTAGCTCGCTACATTTCTATCAGATCCATCATCTCTCTAGCAGCACAAATGGGATGGGAGATTCACCAGATGGATGTCAAGACAGCGTTCTTGAACGAGGTGATAGAGGAGGAAGTATACATAGAACAGCCAGAGAGCTTCGAGACATATGAGCAGAAAATTCATGTTTGCAGGCTTAAGAAAACCTTATATGGCTTAAAACAAGCCCCCACGGCATGGTATGGGCGAATTGATAGCTACTTGCAGAAGATGGGGTTCATCAAGAGTGATGCAGATCCCAATCTCTACTACTTGAGAGTAGGGGATGAGCCATTAATTCTGGTATTATATGTGGATGATCTATTTCTTATTGAATCATCTAAGCTCATCAAGGACTGCAAGGAGAATATGGCTACAGAATTCGACATGAAGTGTTAATCAAGGTTGTCATTGATGTCAATATGGCATTGGTTGTGATGGAAAATTCTTGTGATGCATGATACCCTAGGGATGCAAGCCCTAGAACTAACCTTATTGTTAGAATATGAAGATTCCATAACCTCTTGTATATTATGAATCAAGAAGTCATCCTTGCTCTTGATGAAGAAGCCCTAAAACCATGATGATGTCCTTACTCTTGATGAAGAAGCCCTAAACTCTGTCCTAGACATTTAACAAGATGATGACATGAATGATGACACACTTGATGATGGTTGGCGACCACTCTTGAAGTCCTAATAAAATTACCCTGACCCCAACTCTAGCTCCATTGACCTTATACATGAAAAATCTAAATAACCCCAAGGACTGTACCAAAAAATTCCAAACAGTCATAAATAAAATTAATTTTTGACATCTTGAAGACGTCATTTCACCATGGCTCCTTCTCCAACATGTACAGGATATTTTTACCTTTCCAATGAGCCCTCACTCATCCTCCTAACTCCTTATGGTTTGTGAGAAAATGAATTTTTAAAGTTTAAAAATAATATTTTTTTAAGGCCTAGCCGACCTATGCTCAATTCCTTCATGACGGCCCTCCAGCCCAACAGACAGGTCTTTTCGTAAAAACGAATTACTATAAATACAAGCCTGTCTTTTTCAATTAAGCAAGCAAGTTCGGTGCAAATTTCAGAGAGCATTTCGGTGAAATATTTCAGAGAGAAGAATATCTGAGTTCTGACTTAGATTTCTGTGGCAAACATATCCAAAGTTCTGAAGCATATACATACGAAATTCTTGAGGCAAATGAACAAAATTTCTGGGCATACTTCTGTGATCTAGCAGCCTATTACAGCTCGGTCTAACAGTCCCTTACTGAAGCTCGAATTGCAGACTTTTGAAGCATCAGATCTGTGGAGCTCGGATTTGTAAAAGGGTCACCTATTGGGGGCTAATTCAAGCTTGGATTACCATCAAACAGTCACCTGGACAGTTTACATTGCAGTGCAAAAAAAAGCCTTGAAGAAGCCTCGAATTGTGAACACAGTTTTGGAGATTAATTTCAGAATGAACCTGTGACAAAGTCTTGTAAGAAACCAGAACTGTCGCAGCATTCTGTAGCTTGGATAGTCACATATTTTAGAGCTTGGATTAGTTGCAGATTTTCGTGACAGTTTGGAACAATCTTCTTTAGACTTTGAGTAATCAGCTCTGTGGTATTTTCCTGGTTGAAGGAGCAGCCTTCAGAATTCTTGAAGCAAGAAACATTGAAGGAGCCCTTGTTGAAGTTTTGAATCAAGCTTGTGATAGAATCTGTGGTAAGGTATTATGAGAACCAAAATGGCACTTTTCTCGTAAGGCTTGCCTAAGCAACTATTGGAGAACTTTTGAAGCAGCTACTAAAGGATTTTCAAAGCAGACTTGGATTAGCATTGGGGGCAGTTATTTTTGAGTATTGTTATTAAGGGTTTGTTGAAGTAGCTTATTTGGAAGAACTATTGAAGACCTATTGAAGACCCTTGTAGAAGCTGGCTTGAAGACATTCTTGGAAACCATGATTGAAGCCCCCCTCATGGAGTGACCTTGAAGAAGGATCTGTGTGCAGATTGAAGACATCTTGTGAAGTAGCCTTATTGGAGACCATGATGCATTGTTGATATCATCATGAGGTGACATTGAAGTTTCTGTTTGTGTGACATGACGAGCAGTGGAGACACCTTCTAAGAGATCAAGGTTGTCATTGATGACATGACATGGAGACTAAGTGAGGGGATAGTTGAATATTGACATGGCTCGTTGAAGAAGACTTTGGGCGTCGTGAAGAATAACCAAACATATTTTGACGAAGTGAAGTTGAGGGTTGGAGCCCATGAGGTTGGAGCCTCATAGAGACAAGGTCAGTGCCTTGGAAGATAGGGTTGGAGCCCTAGAGGTTGGTGCCTCAAATTGACAAGGTTGGAGCCTTGGAAAGACCAAGTCGGTGCTTGGCACAATACAGGTTGGAGCCTGGAAGATTGGAGTCTTCATCTAGGGTTGGAGCCCTATATCATTATTGTACTTTAATTATTGTAAAGAAGAAATTAATAATAGTATCTATTCCATCATTGTTCATACTTGTTCTAAATATAAGTGATCTAATTGGTAAAATTAACAATTGAAAAGAAATATTGATTCACCCCCCTCTCAGTATTTCCAACATGAGGGACCTGGGGCAAATGCACTGTTTTCTTGGATTACAAGTCTGGCAGCAGAAGGGGGAAATCTCCCTGGGGCAAGGAAGATACACTACAGAAATCCGGAAGAGATTTCAGATGGAAGATTGTAGACCCATGGCCACGCCAATTATTACTAACTAGAAGAAGATACACGCAATGGAGGATGATGAGGTTGATCCCACCTTGTATAGGCAGCTCATCGAATCATTAATGTATCTGGTCAATACTAGACCAGACATTTATTATGCAGTGAATACGCTCAGTCAGTTCATGGGGGAACCAAGGAGGGCTCACTGGGCAGCAGCGAAACATGTTCTTACATATCTAAAGGGGTCAGTCGAGTATGGATTGAGGTACACCAAGGGCAATGAGGTCCAATTGAGTGGGTTTACAGATGCAGATTGGACTGGAAGCCCAATGGATCGGAAGAGTACCAGTGGGTACTATTTCAGTCTCGGATCAGGAATGACCTTCTAGTGCAGCAGGAAACAAAAGTTCATAGCACTAAGTTCATCTGAGGCACAGTACATGGCATCAAGCACAGCTTCATGCGAGGCCATATGGCTTCGTAAGTTACTCTTAAACCTACTCAAGAAAAGGATGGAACTGATCGGGATTATCTGTGATAATCAGAGTTGCATTAAGCTCTCTCAGAATAATGTGATTCATGACCGATCAAAACACATTGACATTTGGTGCCACTTCATCAGGAACTATGTCCAACGGGGAGCAGTGCAGTTGAGGTACACTCCTACAGGGGAACAGGTGGCAGATATCCTCACCAAGGCTCTGAGTAAAATTAAGTTCACTTACTTCAGAGAGAAGATGGTGATGGTTGAAAACCCCTTCCATTAGAGGAACGAGTGGTCTACGTAAACGCAGGGATACAGCAAGATTTGGGATGAGAAGTGGCAGAAAGGAAGGTCGTTGTGCCAGCATGCAGGGCGCACTTAGACATCATCGGGCTGTGGCAAATGTTCTAAAATCAAAGCAAGATACAGATTGCTTGAACACTTTCCTCGCTAAGAGGGAGTGTTGATTTTATAGCATCAGGAAGTGTTCCAAGTCTCAACTTTGGTGGAGAGGCTTGGACAACAACTATCCAGAGAACTCAGGGAACGTTTGTGAGGGTTCCACTGTGATATGGTTTTATTAAAATAATTAATTATTTTAATGCAGACTGGGTCTAAACTTAGGGAAATTAAATAATTAAAGGGTATTAATAAAGCAAAGAGTGTACCCTAAAATGAAGATCAAGTCATCTTTTAATCCAGCCATTGATTAGAGATATAATCTCGTCGTTGATTCATTAATGAGAAGACTAAGGGGCAGAAGAGGCTTGAGGGTCATTGATTACAACAAGTCAGACACTTCAAGACTTCCAAAGGAAATCGATTCCCGAAGCAAGAGAATTCGATTTCAAAGGTGAGTCCTGGAGGCGAGATTGCGGTGGCCAAGGAGGAGGAGGATTCGCTATCTATAGCTAAGACAAGAGGGTGAAGTGGAAGTGTGTGTGCTAATCGCCAGCTAAAGAACCCTTCCATGCGCAGTTACACAACCCGTAGAGAGATCGCGCAGCTCACACACGTTGGATGACGCAGAGGGTGTAAGAGATCACCCCGAGGGGCAGAAACACTTCTGAAGGTTCCAAAAAATTTAGCCAAGTGTGTGCTAATTTTCTCTGCTCATCAGGACTCTTGTAAATGAACTTTTCGTTACTGAAGATAAATACAATAACTGTGTTCATATGGTTGTTTCTATTGTGCTACTTGTGTAATTTCTGTTCTTATGCTTTTGATTAGAGTGAAGTACTGCAAATGTGTTTATTTCAGAATTTACTGAAGCATCTGTAAATAACTTATCTCATAAGTAGGAGAAATAAACCAATCATTCCAGTAATAATTTTCAGATATGAAAATTTCACAGCGTCAGTTTTGCTGTTTGATCCACCAAACTGGAACAGCTCCTCCCTGGTCAACTGTCTCCTAAAAAGCTCAATTTTCTGCTCAACCAGCCCTTGGGCTAGCTCATAAGCAGTTGGTGAGACCAACTGCTCTCTCCTCCAAATGGCCAACAGTCTAGCCCGCAACTCCCAACAAATGGCATCACAGCTCTCTCCTCCAAATGGCCAACAGTCTAGCCCGCAACTCCCAACAAATGGCATCACAGTCTCTCATACATGGCGACAAGATGGACTGCATGTGTGCTATCACTGTCTAAGGATGATGCCTCCTAATGCTAAAGAAGCATTGGAACATCTACAGAATCAAGCCATCACACTCGAAGGTCAAACATGACCTCATAAGTCTGGGTCATGGCCATGACTTCTAAAACCTTAAGCTTCTTCCCAAATGTAGAGCCTGCATTGTTGTCCAAGTCCTTAAAGGTCTCTACCATCAGTCTAAAAATTCTCTTCATAACAGCATCACTGTAGGGAGGAAAGGGTGCTACTATCCTCAAAATATCACTGAAGCAAGAGGCAGTTATAAGCTTGATTCTCTCACTTGGATGTTCCAAGAATCTGGCTTGTACTAATGCAAGCATAGATGGCTCCAAAGCCCAACTTAAACTCCAATCAGATTGCTCTACCTTTGAAAGACAGGATTCCAGTTTCTCCAACATGGGAAAGTCATTTTCTGATCTCCCACTCTTTAAGTCCATTCCAAGTGCATAAAGCCAATTTCCCACTACTTTCTCCTTTTGTAGATTCCTCGGAGGTCTTTGTTGGAGCAAATTATGTACCTTCTTGGAGAAGGGTTTGTTGTTCTATTTCAAGGAACTAACTTTTGCATTGTTTAATCTCTTCAATTTGCTTAGGAGTTCTTCCATGGTTCAACCCAACGATGACAAGAACGTTTGTGATAATGAGGTTGTTGTTTCTGATTTTAATGCATTTTTCTTGAAATACCCACAAAGTTCTGAGTTTATAGATTCTGGTTTAGGGTGGTGCTTTGACAAGTTTGCTCACAAAGTGTTGTAGATGATTTGTTCTCAAATGGATGTGCACAGTAACCCATATACACCAAACGAAACATTTAGACAACTCAAACTGATAATGCATAGAAATGCATGTAATGCTAGTATAATGCCAATGTAATATGCACAAACATGAGCAGGTCTCTCTCTTTATAAACAAATATAATGACTAGTGAGAATAGAGGAACCTGGAACCTTGTTCAAAGAGCAGCTCCAAAATATCAGCCATAAGTGAAGATCAAACAAACAATGTAGATCCATATACAAGCGTCAATAGATTCAACTCAACCCATGCAGAACTGAAGGTGTTTGATTATTGCTCAGTAAAAACTATTGCCTCTAGTTTTGACTGTCTTCTTCTAACAGTGATGGTGTATTGGTGTTCAGCTAGCAGAGTGGGAAGCACCAGCAAGAATACTCAACACTTAAAGTCAAACCCAGCTCTTCTCTGGAACGGAGATCAAAAAATTTAGCCTCTATACTTCGTGGTACTCGCTCCAACTGAGTACTGGACAAATTTAGCCCATATAAAATATACATGTCAGCCACCAATACTCCACTTTATCTTCCATAGATAAAGTGATTGAGCTGCCAAAAGAGCAAGACTAAGTGCTAAAATGACCATTGTTGGGTATCCTGAGCAACAACTGTTGTAGGAGTGTGTTTCAAACCTCTGCCCAGGTGTAGCAATCAATGCCAAATTCGTGCACTGGTTTTTTTTGGAGGAATTCAACCTTCTAAATATGATCTCTGCCTTGTACGCACAGCAAGAGAAAACAAATTCATGCTCTCAGCCCACAATCCAATACGCTGACCAGAATTGGTGTTGTCTAGAAGTGATGATGTTGATCACAGACAGGGGAAAGCTTATTCCTTTTGGTTTTCACTTAGTTCCAGGCATCTCAATAATGTGCAGGTCCCTTTCTACACAACTCGAACTCCACAACAACAAATAAACTGGCAATTTAATTTGACGTTGAAGGAATTAACTCGGCTCCTTTCTCTTTGAAGAGAATACGATCTGAATTAGCAAAGAATTTGTCCATCAATAATGGTTCATGCGCCCCGGACAAATCTTCTCTCAATTCGAGAAGAGGCCAATCCCTGGAGTTGCCAGCACTCTTGACTTAGACTCGGCTTCTTCTCTTTCGTTACTGCTCAGAAATGGTTCACGACCTGTACCAAAAACACAGTCTCTCTTGTGAAGATATGCATGCCCAGAATTGCCTCAGGGCCTCAGAGATCTTGAAATGTCGATGGCTTTTTCAAAAGAAATTTCGCTATCGGCTCTTTCTCATCTTGACGGTAATCACAATGATAAAAATATATTCGGGCCTAAAATAATTCGATTAACTTAGCCTTGTAATGATTCTTCACACACTCCCTTCATAGCCCACTTAAATTAATACGCTGGGACCCTCAAAATCATTCAACGTTTTTTAATAAACTTTGGTTTAAAGTTTAAACATATAATGCAACCACTCTAATATTCTTCATAAATTAGAAGTGCTTGGCCTCTTTATGGAAATATTTGATGCCCTTTAAAATAAAAAAATTTAGAGAGTCGGTCAAAAATAATGATGCTCACGGCGTGTAGAATGCACTTGGCTCTCACATTGACAGGTACCCCAGGTTAAAGAATGGTACGCGGCGTATTTTGATGGACTCCTTAACAAAGTGCCAAATGTTCATGTTGGTCACACGACCCCATCAATTTATTACAACTTCAACAATGTCACTCGCTTTGTCTTGGGATGGAGGGTTCAACCTCCTCCAAATCAATTTAAATTTGGCCCAACATTCTGTAACAAATTATTTTGGTTTGGAAATTTTACATGAAACCCTCAGGCTGGCAGGAACGCCAGCTCTGATACCACTGTAATATCCCAAATTGGATATTTTAACTAAAATTGCAGAAATTCGCTTAACCAAAGATTTTTCATAAAATTATCATTTATACCGCAGAACATTGCCATGTAAAATAAAACAAATCAAGCATATGCAATAACATGTCGAGCAGAAATGATCTCAGATTTTATTATGTAAATAGCGGAAAGAGTGTACATGATAATGTAGTTGAAGTATCTCAGATGGATGATCTAATCTCCACCATTAATATGCTCTGATGTTGAAATCGACCCTCCCAAAACTGAACTGTTGCACTCTCACTCCAACAATAGCTGCCATTGAATCACTGAAGACAATGGAGCACCAATTGAGGATCTGAATGATTCTCACTCCAATATCCCTGAAGCTCGATGAAACTCCTAAATGAAGTCTCCTCAAGAGAGTTGGGTTTCCGTCCAACGCTCGATAATACACCTGAGGGTTTCTGCCTTGGGGCTACCAATGGAGAAGAGAATCGAGCTCTCAACCTCACATACAAGGAATGATATCAAATCCAAGAGATTCCTCAATGGCCTTTTCCTCTTCTTTTATAGATTTCATGGACCCCTCTAGAGCCTTCTATTTTATTATTATTTTAATCATGGAGCACTTTTCCCTCATATTTTCCAATTAAAATATTCAATTTTAATGCAGAAAAGAGTAAATCGGCTACCATGTCTCCTCAGGTCACTGAAACTCGTGTCCAACCATCCTATCATGTAGGTATTCTTGCTCTGGATCCAAAGCGCTATTACACCAAGGCATTCTATGACATATTCCTCCTGGAATGCCACCTTGAGTGTAATTAATGGAGTTAAGCCCAAAAATAACTCAATTTTCCGAAATTTGTTGCAATGCACCGAAACGAAAGGCAAATTGCCCGATTGATGGAATATATCAAGCGATTGCCACTGATCCACATAAAAACTCCTCAAAACTCCTCCAAAAATCCCCTGGGCCTGTTGATGACCCCAACCTGTACCTGTGACTTGTTTGCTCCCAACTCTAGAAGTCCATCCTAGCCCTGTCATAAGTAACACCAAAAAAAGGAATATTACATTCTTCTTTAACCCCGACACATACATCACATCATGAAGGAAAACAGATTCCCTAGAGTACAAATGAAATTTAATAGAACCAAAGTCCTTTACAGGATGAGAGGAGTTGTCTCCAAGAATAATCTTCAAATTGGACTCCCTCTCTACCAAGTTAGAGAGAACCTCCTTATACCCAAAGAAATGATGAGAGGCCTCACTATCAACCAACCAACTATCACAAGTATTTGGGGAAGAGGAACTAGAAAGAGCATAAATAAGGATATTTCCAGATTGACTGGTAGTAGCATTTCTTTCATACCTGGAATTTCTTGATTTCCTTTCAGGACAGTGGTCTTCTTCGTGATCATTTGGAGCATCTCTTCCTCTTATTCCATCTCCTCCATTATGACCATTCCTTCGATCATCTCTCCCTCTTTGATTACTAAGCTTGTTATTGTTGCTTCTAGTGTTATATCTTGGAGCATTGTTCTTCTCAAGGCAATCTCGAGCATAGTGACCCTTCTTATGACAATTGTAGCATTCAATGTGCCATAATTCCTTTTCTCTTCCATTCCTCTTATTTGAATTTCAAGGAGTAGCCTTCCTTGAACTTGATGAACCTCCTTGTCCTTTATTTTTCTTGTTATGTGTAACGAAAGAAGCGAGCTCTCCTTCTTCATGTTTTTGTATCTTGCCTCTTCAAATCATCCTAGATTCTTCTTGAGTGGGTTTTCCAACAAGTTCATTAAATGATGGGAAATTGTTGTTATTGTTTATGGCGGTAATGAAGGTTTCCCAAATAGGATGGAGACCTATAAGGGTTACCATAGCCAACTCCTTGTCAGTACAGTTTCCCCAACTCTCTGAAATTGATCTTTAAGACGAGATATTCTCATAATATAGGATTGCACAGATTCTCCTTTTTTCATCTTCATATCTTTGAGTTGAACTTTCAAGGAGATAATTTGATTCAAATTGTTGACAACATACATGTCAGTCGCTTATCATACTTATTCTTAGACTTTTTCAAATTTCAACCAGAGGCAAATAAATGATCTTGTAAACCATCAACTATAATTTTATTTGCTTTTAACTCACATTCCTTGTACTTCTTCTTGGCAATAGCAAGAACATTTTCCAGAGGCTCGAGAACTTTTCCTTGTATGTACTCCAAGACATCATCGTCATCCGATATGATTTCCAACCTGATCTTCCAAGGAGCGAAATTTGATGAATCTCCCAGCTTCTCCGCTTCCTTCAAGAATGAGGTAGATATCTTGACTTGATCATATACACTCCAACTTTTCTAAAGATGATTGCTTTAGCTCTTGTCTCCTTTGGGCTTGTCCTTCACCTTAGCTTTCATACCATGTTAATTTTGCACTGCTCTATGCTATTTCAATTACTTTAGCCCAATTCACTTCTTCAATAAGCAATCTTTTCAACAATAATTAATTCTTTCAATAATCAGCAGTAATTGAAGATAGAATAGTAAAAGAAATGACAATAGGAGACAATCAAAACATCAACAAGAGACATTGATTTGGTCAAAGACCAGGGAAAAACCCCACAAGGGGGAAAAACCCTTTCAAATTATTCTTCTATTAGATTGTCAAAAAATGTTCAGCAGAGAGTTCAATGATCCCAAATTCATAAACAAGAATCAATGTCAAAGTTTTGACTTGTCCAACAATTCAACCAATAGCCAAAATATGAGCCAATAGTCAAGTCTAGTCAATTGTCATAATCTACAATTCTGGCCAACAGTCAACAGCATTCAACGTGCCCTAACTAGTGCAAAATCCTGCGGTCAAGGGTCAAAAAGTGTGGCCTTAAATGTTGGTCAACCAAAGCCTAAAGAAGTTCAATATTACCCAATCAAACTCGGTCAAAGGAGAGAGAAGCTTTTGCAGTAAAGTCTGCAATTTTTCCTACGGTAAAACCTAAGTCAAACAACTCCAAATGCCTCAATTTGTGTGCCAAAAGATGTGGCCTGCCCAAACAGAGATTCTCCCAAAAGATCAAACCTAAAATAAGCTCAAAAAATCAAATTCAACGTTTGTCAAAGATGCAGTAGACTTCAGAATTTCGGCCACCTATAATTTCGTCCTCTGTTGATTTATGGTAGCATCGGATCTGCTCCAGCCTTGTAACTTTGTATATAGGCTAAGACACATGTATTCCATAATACCCAAAAAGGATTATGGAAAATTCCACTTAGAGATCGTTTAATTAAATTAATTAATCGTTTTTTAATGTTTTCCTACGTATAAACTTAGGGAAATTGATTAACTAAAGGGTATTAATCAAAGAAGCAAAAATCGCGATCGGGATTAGATCGCCGAGGGGAAAAAATCGGAAAAAATCGTAAAAATCGGGAAAAAATCGGCACATACAAAAATATTCATTTTTTTTCAATTTTTTTAATATCTAAAGCATCTACAGCATAAAATAAATGCATTGACACATAAATATGAAAAAAAAAAACTAATATATAAGATGTGTAATATCATGTCTAGTGCTACATCACACATAAAACTGAATCCTGTCCTGAATACTAAGTCCTGAGTCTCAAGAGTCAACTCAGCCTCAAAATATCAACAAAAAATATAATAATGTATCTCATATCATGAGTCTTAATGTCATATACAAAGGAATGTCAATGCACCATATAACCTATGGTCCTATACTATTGATTTCCTCTGCCCCTCTTGCGAGAAAATACAACAACTTTGCCTTTCTCTCTAGATGAAGAAGCTGGCGGGACTGGCAATGGGCTCTGTCGTGCTCTAGAAGTAGAAACTGAAGCACCAGAACGGGAACCTGAAGCACTAGGAGCTAAAGGAGGCAGACCACGTCCTCTACCGGTAGTAGTGGTAGGTGGTGTCACCTCCTCCTCCTGCTCCTCCTCCTCCTCCTCCTGCTGCTCCTCCTCCTCGTCCTCCTCCCCCTCCACTACTTCCTGCTCTATCCAATCAGGGGTTGACTCCATGACAGGCCTCTCAGCCTCAACCCTCCATTCAGCAGTGGTGTCAATCGCATCTAAAGAGATGGCCTCCATATCAAGGGTCCTCTCAAGTTGTCTCACCCACAATCTAAGATTGTAGTAGAAGTAAACCATGTCATTGAGCCGCTGACCCTCCAACCTGTACAAGGGTCATAAATTAATAAATTAAATATTTAAAAAAAAAATATTTAATGAATTCAAAAAATCAGTTGGAATATGTTAAGTTTTTTACCTGTTGCGCTTTTTGGTGTGTATTTTTTCAAATACACTCCAGTTGCGCTCGCATCCTGAAGCGCTACATGTTTGGCTGAGTATTCTAATGGCAAGTTTTTGGAGTTTTGGTAATCTGCCACAGTAGCTCCTCCACCATGCATCTACAAGTTACAAGTTACAACAAATAAGATAAACTTATAAAGTTACAAACATAAGAAAAATTTTAAAATAATGAAAATCTTACCTGGCATTTTAGTAGTCCTATCCTGGACAGCCATGTCGAAGCTCAAGGTGCCACCTGCCATTCTGTATACCTCCATCTCTTTGGATATCTCTGCACATTCTGATGGATTTGGCACCATCTTCTGAACACAAGTGAAAAATCCATCCATGACCTCAGCATCAAATAGAAAACCACATGAATAAGCAAATGCGGGGTTCAGGAAGAGCCCTACAGCATGAATGGGACGATGGAGTGTGTTGTTCCATCGATCATCAATCACTTCCCATAAAATAAGTTGTCTCTAAAACCCCTCATCACCCTTATCATCATAACAGCTGCGAACAGCTTCTTTGGCCCTATTCATGGCCTCATACAAGTAGCCCATTGCGGGCTTGTCTCCATCCACCAATCTAAGAACCTTTACCAAAGGTTCACTAATGCTGCACACCTCTTCCACTCCAGCCCAGAAACCTTCCTGATATGACACCAACCTGCAGATGGCCTGTCCCTCTGATTTGCGGCTGATAGTCAAAGCACGCCACTCATCTGAAAGAAACATTCTCTTCAAATCCCACTTAGAATTCAAGAGGGATTGAAGAGAGATGAAAGTAGTGGCAAATCGTGTAATAGCAGGCCGCACCAACTCCTTATTGTTGGTGAATGTCCTCATCAAATGAAGCACGGATCCATGGTTATATATAAATTTTGTGATTCTCTTTGATGATTCTACAATATCTTTGACAAAATCAAGCTTTCCGATGTCCTCCAACATCAAATCAAGGCAATGTGCAGCACAAGGTGTCCAAAATATGCTCGGATACCTCTCCATAAGCATCTTGCCAGCAGAAACATAGTTTGCAGCGTTGTTCGTTATGATTTGGACAACATTTTGGAATCCAACCTCCAGAACGAACACATCTAATAAATCACATAATAATCTTGCATCTTTGACATGTGCAGATGCATCAACAGATTTCATAAACAGTGTCCCCTTGGGACAACTGACCAAGAAGTTAATAAGGGTCCTACCCCTTTGATCAGTCCAACCATCTGACATCACAGTGCATCCTGTGACTTCCCATGATGCCCTTAACTCTTCCAATCTCTTGGTGCAGTCAGCTTTCTCATTTTGCAGAATGCGCCCTTTAAGGTCATTATATGAAGGGGCTTTGTATCCTAGGCCAACAACAGCGATAGCATCAATCGTAGCCTGATAAAATGGATTGTTCCTGGCAACATTGAAAGGAATATCACTCCAAAGAAACAGTTTGCCCAACAATTTATCAGCTTCTTCCTTCTCCTTTCTTTTAATAAGGGAGGAGATAGATGGTTGTGCCCCAGGAGTGGTTCTAAGAACAAAAAATGAGGAGGCAGCTACGGGGCAGCCTGTAGAAGAGGCTGATGCTGAAGAGCCACTACCACTCTCACGCTCAACTCCAAACCCTGATATTTGACTTTTCAGAGCTGCTTTGCTGAGTTTAGTGGTTTCTATTTCTCCCAATGAGTTCATGGCTCTTTTGATTATTTCTGGATTGGCGTTTCTGCAAGGGCCTACTTCATGCCCAAGAATTTGTGCCAGGTGGTATTTCAACCTGTATATCCCCCTTGTCATGTGTTGACCACATAATTTCCAACTCAAGTTTGATCGGTCAAACCCCTGATCAAGTTCACCAAATTCCCATAAAGGATCTAATTTCCTTGGCATCTTGGAAACTTTGAACTTTGAATGTTGAAATTTGAACCTAGGGCACAAGAAAAATTGCAAGTTAAAAAATAAAATAAAAAAATTACAATTTTACATACAACATTTTGATTTTTTTCACAAAAAAAAACCCTCAACTCAATGCAAAAATAATGGGAAAAAATACATGTTGAAACACAAGCAAAAATAATGGGAAGAAACTAAGAGCACAAGAAGAAATATAAAAAACAAAATTTAACAAACAATTTTTTGCATTTTTGACCAAAATAAACACTCTCCTCTCAATAAAACAAAAACAAACAAAAAAAACACAACCAAATGCAATCACAAATGATGAAAAATACATGGGTAATAGAAACCCATGGAAGAACAAGAAAAAAACAAAAAAAATGGGTCAAATTTGATGCCCATACCTGGAAAAACGTTTTTCCGAAGACACTTGATCCAAATTCGATTTTTGTTCGCTTGGCTTGCAAGAAATTCTTCACTTTTGTCCAATCTTGGGCTTGTAGATCACGTATCTCCCTCCTTGGCTCTCCTCCTTCACTCCTTTAGCTCTCATAACCCAATCTGTCCAAGTAAAAATGAAAAACAAAAAACCCAAAATCGCATTATAAACTCGCTGTTTCAGAAGGCCACGATTTTTTCAGTTCGACTCTCGATTTTTGGCGATAACGATTTTTTCAAAAAATCGTTGAAAAAATCGCAGTTAAAATCGGCAGCTCGAAAAAATCGCGATATTTGCTTCTTTGATAGAAAGAACAACAACGGTAAGAGACTGATTCTAGACGAAATCAAAGACCATTGCATTCCTCATGTGAGAGGAAAGAGAAATACTCATGAGATGTGGACAGCATTGTCCAATCTTTACCAGAGTACCAATGAGAACCGGAAAATGGTCCTGATGGAGAAGCTGAAGACCATTAAGATGGGTAAGGCTGATAGTGCAACTGAATATCTCACAAAGATTACTAATGTGAGAGATGAGTTGGCAGCAATTGGAGAGGTCATTCCACCCACTGAGTTGGTGCGGATAGCAGTGAATGGCCTCCCCAGTTCATGGATGAACTTTGCTGATGGGGTTTGTGCACGTTAGACCCTTCCCACATGGGAGAGGTTTTGGGACGATTGACAAAGATCAGGAAAGGTTAGCTTGGGGCAGCCACGCCAGTTGAGCAGGATGAGGATGTAGCATTGTTGGCAGGAGGCAAGAAAAGCAAAGGGAAGAAGCAGGCTTCCACAAGCAATGGTGGGGGCAAAGGCAAAGGTAAAGGTAAACAGGGTAACACACAGAAGCACTATTCCAAGGTGAAGTGTTGGAATTGTCAGAAGATGGACCACTATGCAGTTGTGTGTCCAGAGAAGAAGAAGAAGAAGGGGAAGAACCAGAGCATGTCAGCATCAGCAGAGGTTGAGGACTTTGCAGATCGCTTTGACCGGGAGTTTGGGTTCATTGCGTGTGAGTCCTCTAGTGCAGGATCACCTGCCACAGAGGTTCAGAGAGAGCATGCATTTCCCTCGACTAGCGGAGCATCTTCAGGTATCTGGTATGTGGACAGTGGGGCTTCACGTCATATGACAGGAGTCCGTGAGTACTTCTCAGAGCTTTTAGAGAGTGGCACTGATATAGAGGTATTACTCGGTGATGACAGAGTTGTTAGAGCAGTCGGTGTGGGAACACTGACATTTCAGAGGGAGTCTAAACCTCCCTTTAGTGTCAGATGTTCTTTATGTGCCAGGGATGAGGAAGAACCTCATATCTGTCTCAGCTTTGGAGGATAGAGGATATGAGATACTGTTCAGGAGAGGACAAGTGCTGATATATCCCAGGGGCGCTCCAGCAGATTCAGCTAGAGTGATAGGTGTACGCCATGCAAAGGTGTACAAGTTTGCATTCCAGCCCCTTTTGGCATTGAGTAGTAGCACTGACAGCAGAGGTAGCAGTTCTGAGCTGTGTGAGATTTGGCACCGTAGGATGGGGCACATGTATCATGGAGCCTTGAGGACCTTGCGGGAGATCACTACAGGTGTGCCAGATTTCAGTACTGATCACTTTGATACTTGCAGAGGATGTGCGATGGGCAAGTTTGCCAAATCCCCTTTTCCCAGCAGTGACAGTAGAGCGACTGGGATACTTGATTTGATTCATTCCGATGTGAGCGGTCGGATGTCCCAAGTTTCCTTGAGTGGATATGAGTACTATGTTTTATTCATTGATGATCACTCCAGGAGGACCTGGATTTATTTCTTGAAGACCAAGAGTGAGGTCTTCAAGCGGTTTCAGGAGTTCAGAGCTCTTGTGGAGACACAGACAGGTCGGAAGATCAAGTCCCTGAGGTCGGACAATGGAGGAGAGTACACCCTTGGAGAGTTTGTTGACTATTGTGCGGAGGCAGGCATTAGGAGGGAGCTCACTGTTCCTTACAACCCCCAGCAGAACGAGGTTGCGGAGAGGAAGAACAGATCCATCGGAGGGGCTGCCAAAGCCATGTTGCATGATCAGGGGTTGCCATTGTTTTTGTGGGCAGAGGCCTGCAGCACAGCTGTTTACTTGCAGAACAGGAGTCCGCATCGTGCCTTGGGGCACATGACTCCGGAGGAGGCTTTTTCTGGGAAGAAGCCTGATATGGGTCATCTTCGTATCTTTGGGTGCATGTCATACTCCTACATACCCAAGGAGAAGAGGACCAAACTAGAGCCCACCGCAGAGAAGGGTATCTTTGTGGGCTACAGTGAGACCTCCAAGGCCTTTCGGATTTACATTCCTGTGCAGAGGAAAGTTGTTGTCAGGCGGGATGTGAAGTTCGAGGAGGATAGGGCCTTTAGGAGGTCACGGGAGTTAGAGTATCTGGATCAGCCAGACCCTCAGCAGCAGCTGAGTCAGTCACAGGGATCCAGTGGGCAGGGATCAGGAGGATCCGAAGGTACATCTATGACGATGTCAGGTCCGTCAGTGAGCAGTGGCTCGCAGAGTTAGAGGGGTGGTGCTTCGGGCAGCATGCAGAGCAGTCCACAGAGCAGTTCACTAGGGAGTCCACTGATGGACAGTTCACACGGTACCTCAGCTTCTACAGGTTCAGGTGCAGGCAGGAGGACAGCAGACAGACAGTCAGGAGTTCAGGCTCCTAATGATGATGAGGAGGAGGAGTTTCATTCTCCAGTGGGAGAAGTGTGCTCAGGGAAGAGGAAGCCCAAGTGGCTTCAGGACACCTTGAGAGATGCCACATCTGTTGCTGAGCCTAAGAGGCCGGTCAGAGAGAGCAGACCACCTGAGAGGTTTTGTAGCTATATGGCAATGGCTACAAGCATCCTTGACTCTGAGCCTTCTAGCTATGAGGAGGCAGCTAGCCAGCAGGTCTGGAGAGAGGCCATGCAGGAGGAGTATTCTTCTATCATGAAGAATGATGTTTGGGAGGTGGTGCCGAGGCCGGAGGGCAAATCCGTGGTTACTTCCAGATGGCTTTACAAGGTAAAGCATGTTGCAGATGGCAGCATTGAGAAATTCAAAGCGAGGTTTGTGGCTAGAGGGTTCTCCCAGGTAGAGGGAGTTGATTATGAGGAGACCTTCGCTCCCATGGCTCGATATACTTTGATCTGCTCCATTATATCGATAGCAGCAGAGATGGGTTGGAAGATCCACCAGATGGATGTGAAGACCGCATTTCTCAATGGCTTCATACAGGAGGAGGTGTACATTGAGCAGCCACAAGGCTTTGAGGTGCATGGGAAGGAGTCCCATGTGTGCAGACTGAAGAAGGCCCTTTATGGCCTGAAGCAAGCAGATCCGAACCTTTACTATATTGTGATAGGTGAGGAGCCTCTCATTCTAGTGTTGTATGTGGATGACTTAGTCATTACAGGTGCAGAGAGACTCATAGAGCACTACAAGAGAGATCTTGTGGCGGAGTTTGAGATGAAGGACATCGGCTTGATGCATTACTTTTTGGGTTTGGAGGTGTGGCAGGAGGAGGGGCATTTCTTCCTGGGGCAGGGGAAGTATATTGTGGATATCCTTGGCAGATTCCACATGGAGGATTGTAAACCCATGTCGACACCAATGATCACCAACTGGAAGAAGCCTCATGCTTCGGATTCCGTGTTGGTGGATCCCACATTGTACAGACAACTGATTGGTTCCTCGATGTATTTGGTCAACAATAGGCCAGATATTTGTTTTGCAGTCAACACGATGAGTCCATTTATGTGTGAGCCTAGGAAGTTTCACTGGGTGGCTGCAAAACATATTTTGCAATACTTGCAGGGGACAGTGGATTATGGTCTGGACTACAGGCAGGGGGATGGAGTGAGATTCGCAGGTTACACTGATTCTGATTGGGCAAGTTGTGCTTCTGATAAGAAGAGCACTTCAGGGTGCTATTTTGGGTGTTCGGCAGTGGTGTCATGGTTCAGGCGGAAGCAGCAGTCAGTAGCATTGAGTTCAGCGGAAGCAGAGTATATGGCAGCCAGTCTAGCTAGTTGTGAGGCCATCTGGCTTTGCAAGATGTTGTTTGGCTTATTTGGTCAGCCGTTGAGACCTTCAATGATTTACTATGATAATCAGAGTTGCATTAAACTCACAGAGAATCCAGTATTTCATGACAGGTCAAAGCATATCGGGATCAAATATCATTTCATCAGAGACTATGTTCAGAAAGGAGCTGTGAAGCTTGAGTATATTCCCAGTGATGAGCAGGTTGCAGATATTCTTACCAAAGCCTTACCACGGGGCAAGCATGTCTACTTCAGAGACAAGATGGGTGTGGTGAGGAACACCTTCCTCGGTAAGAGGGAGTGTTGAAATTTGGTTACCGGAGGACAGGTGGTTCCCTAAGGCTTTGATCTTTGGCCTAGGGAAAAGTGTCCAAAAGAATTTAATTTTTCTCCTAAAATGACTTTATAATTTTATAAAGTCAAATCTAATTTAAAAGTGACTTTAAGTGATAAAGTTACTAAAGTCTAATTTTAAAGTGACTTTAATAAAGTCAATGTAAAATTAGAAAGGAAAAGTGACTTTGGAAATAAATGACTAAGTGAGTCTTTATTAAAGTGGGGTGAATTAAAAAATAGAAAGTGAGATTTAAATGAACATTTAATCTCAGCCCTAGATCTCAATCTATTTCAACCATTGGATTTAGGGATTCTCCAAAAGTCACTTAGGGTTAGGTTAAAGGAGGGAAAGGAGGAAAAGGTCATTCATTCTTTCATGAACAGATTGGGAGAAGGAGAGGAGAGCTGGAGATTTTTCTGAGCAGTGAGAAGAAGGAGAGCAGCAGTGAAGAGATTTCAGCAAAGGTACAGCAGCATTTATTGGCACACATACCGAGGCAGAAAATCTGTACAGCAAGGGAGAGGTAGTGTTTCCAAGTGAGGCACAAAAATCGAGGAAGAGGGTACAGCAGTAAGCACGCACTTCAAGGCACAAAAATCAGGCACGTTTTCCAAAGAAGAGGGTGGTTGTCATTTTCGGCACAAAAACCGAGGAAGAGGACAGCAGCACAGCCCAGATTTTTGGCACGGATTTCGAGAGAGGTTGCTGTACAAAATCTGTACATTTCGTACAACAAAGTACGGCTGTTTCGACACACTTCTAGGGGTGGTCGTACAACATTTAATCCTGTCCTAAGGTGCTGTAAATTTTTTGTTTTCTATTGTTGCTGATTTGGCACAATTTCTGAGGCGGTGTGCAAGCACGGAAATCGAGATAAGTCTGTAAATTGGTTGCTAGAATCTTTTCTGAGCTTTTCCTGTTTCACTATAAAAAGCAATATTCAGAAAATAAAAGAGAAGCTTTCGAACTGGTTTCCCCAAGAGTTGTAG
>JAXQQM020085261.1:0-21310 GCA_034641835.2 Pinus albicaulis | reverse complement strand
ACCTATTTCCTATTACAGTCTACAGAAATAGAAAATAATAGACTCCTATCGATGAAATTGCAGAATGCATACCATAGAGACATAAGTGCTGCAACCATTGAGACCCCTACCACAGAACTCAGATTGGGTAACAGTGCTAAAAGGTAGTGAATACAACTGAAAATGAAGATCCAGTAAGATTGCCTCAGTGGTTTACAACTTCTGCACATTGTTTCATGAAATTTCTTTAATAATTGTCCACCAGTAACCATATAAACTATGTTCACACCAACTTCAACCATCAAATTCGAGGGAACAAGAATCCATAAGCCAGCCTTCTCTCCAAACGCATGCTCTGCTAACTCGTGATATCTATCAAAGCACTTTCCTGGGACGATTTCATGCATCTCTACCAGCTACCAGAGTGTAAGTAAGGTAACCAACCAAGAAAGCACATGTACCAGAATACCTGGACCCTTGCACATGAAAAGACTTCATAATATTATCGGATATTGTATGGCTTCAACGCTGGTCCAAAAACAAATCCGCCCAAAACCCTCCATTGCCCTGTAAATCTGGGCGTATGCAACCCAAAACTAGCATCATCACCGTAAATATTCATCGCCCTGTAAATCTGGGGCACATGCAACCCAAAACCACTGTAAATCTGGGGCATATGAAACCCAAAACCATCATCGATCAGCATAAATATGAGGTATACGCAACCCAAAACTAGCATCATCGGGGTGAATGCATATCCAAAACCCTCCAACTTGGTAAATCGGGGCAAATACAACCCATAAAATCACAGACCAGTGAATCAAAGGCGAATCCGACAATTTATGTTTTATCCGCACATATTTTTGTTGGCTAAACCATAATAATTATTTATTTTTAAAATAATTTTGGGGCTATTTATACAAAACTATACAAAATAGGTTTTATATAAAAAATTCGCCCCTCGAAAATATAAAACCCCTTAAATTTTTCCCTTGGGCTAAAATTCGCCCCTAAAATTCTCCCTAGGGCAATTGAAAAGTCTTGTCAGTGCAAGTCAAAATTTGACTTTGTTGATGATGAAGCAAAAATATTTTGTACATAATCCTTTTCATGTTATTGCCGATGTAAATGATGAAATGTTTCAATCTGAAAGCAGGTCGTCTTGGGAAGAAGATGACAAGATGTTGCAGGAAGTGTCTTTGGTGTCGATCGGTGAAGAGAAAAAAGTGTCAGTGAAAAGCGGTGAAAGAATCCGAGAAAGGGAAAAGCATGCAAGAAAATAGGGCACAATGTTCAGCATGGATCAATGCTGGTTTCAGAATGGCAGAGTACTATGGCGAGGAAACTTGGTCAGGAATTGACACAAGTACATGGCTCATTCGGCAAAAAATCACCATAAGGAGAGTTGGCAAGGTGAATCTTATATTCAGCTTCCTTTGAAGGTAGACCATTGTAGGAGTAGTACGTTTTCTACAAATTTTAATTTTTGTCCTACAAATTTCAAAAATTTGCATCATGACATAGTCAAGGTTAGCAACACTCGGTCAAGAGATTCAAGGAAGAATTTATCTTTTTATGAGAAGCTCAATCTGATGAAATCAGGAAGATTTCAATGGTTCAAAGTTGGAAGAGTGGAGAATCAATCTCCTCATCTTCATTGTCTGTAATTTAGAGAGATTTTGGGGTCCAAAAAATTCCCATTGGGGAGGTGTGATCAGGAGATCATGTCGAATTGAAAAAAAAAATGCTCAAAAATTGAAATGCTCAGAAATGGTTGCAGTCTAAATGACCGAAAAGGTCTCATTGCTACAATTCTAGTGCCATGAACGGGACTCAAATCCGATGTCGTATGTGAAAGTTAATGAGGTTTGAATTCATCTAGTGACCTCCAAAACACGACTTTTTAACCAAATGAATTTGTCATTTTCAAAAAAAAAAAACTTTATACGACAAATTTCTTTTTTTTATAAGCTTTTTATTGGCCTATCAGAGGGTGCTACGTGGCTCCAGGCCATAGGTTGAAAAGTGCTATTTAAAATTTTGGAGGGCATGACGATCGAACCCTTGACCCAACTCGTCAGGCACGGCCGACCTGACCAACAAAGCAAAGGAAATGAGTTTGCACAGTGGGTGATTCGAGCGGCATGTAAGCACGATTCGAGTTGCTGAAGGTGGAAACGTGTAGTCGGGCACTCATGAACAACTATTCGGGTCGTGAGTTGTAATGGGCGGAGAAAGATATGGCTAAGGCCTCAAGGCTTAGTCCCATCATCATGAGACTGACAGTTATGACCCTGGGCTTAATGCCATTGCAAACCAGCAGAGAGTTAGGCTTAGCCCCTATGGAGCTATCCCCTATCGCATGTGACCGCTTCCCTGTGAACGAGGGTGCTTTGTTCTAAAAACTTATCCGCTAGCATTAACCATCGAAGATTCCGCATGTGAACACAACTTCAACTGATAGTTAGCATTCAATGTTATCCTTAAATTAGTGCGTGGTTCTACCATTTATGTCTTCTTTCCTATTTTGGTGGAGTTAACTGGAGTTCCTGCAGTTTTGGAGGAGGTTTTCTAGTGCCACTAGGAAAAATCTTGTTTGGGTCATAAATTTCTCAATTTTTGACCAAAAAAGATGAAAGTTTAGTCAATTTTGGGTTTTTGGAGCATTATGAAGAGTTTGGAATAGGTTGCAAAGTGAACAGAGGTGTTATTCAGCCATTTTTGCTTCAGGGAAGAGAAAGGAGCCATCAGGGCCATCAGGGAGATGGAGCTGTATTGGGTTGTACTTTAGTGTTTAAGGTGAAACAAAAGCCATTTTTATCTTGTTTCTATCTTCTAAAGTCAAATTCATAGCCTTTTTTTGCCTCTTTAGGCATATTTTTCACTGTGTAACCATTTTGAGCAAATTAAAAGAGCAAGGACATACCATTGGGGAGCCTTGGACCGACAAATGTAGACCAGGAGGGGTGAACTGCCCCATCGGTTTGATGTGTTATGATATGGTGAAGCTTACTTGTTGTATATTTCTGTTTTTATATGTTAAAAAATAAATTTAATTAACAAATCCTCACACATAAAACTCGGAAACATTATCAAAACTATTTTGTTTAACTTGCAAATCATGGAGAATACTTCGATTACTAAATTATATGGAAATGGATACTTTGCATAGCATTACAAATAGTTCCATTTTCAGATCACTCTACTCAAGGACTATGAAAAATGTTTGGAACTATAAGGTTTTTCATGTAACAAAGGTATGCCTTAAGCTATAATGTAATGCGAATGAATACCCAAGCATATTGATTTTAAGAGTTGTACCTATGCATCATTGAGTGAATGATATGTCAAGGATTTGGGATTGGGATTGATAAAATTCACATTTCAACAACATTGCAATCATTGTGTTCTATATTAGTTAGTGTGATGTTATGTATTGAATATAATATGATGAGAGTCAAACTGTTTGGGACACATCTAGAAAATATTCAACGTTGAGGCATGGTTGTCTGAGTATGATTTGGATTATTTCTATGGTATATATCTTGGAGTTTTTATCTTAAAACAAAAATTCCATTATGTGAGGGGTTCATCTATATGGTGTATGTTGTAAATACTCCCAACTACTGCCATGAATAAACACTGGTAGCAGCCACACTTACATTGAATTTTTTTGTAGGAAGGACAAAGCACATGTTTTTCAAATCTGTAGGTGCTTCACGCAAATATCAGAAAATAGATTACCTGGCCTTACTCTACATTATTTCTTTACCCATCGCATTGACTCACCTCTTGCCCTCACATCGTTGCTCACAGCTTTTAAGGTTTACCTCTTAATCTTTTTTCCGAAACTTAAGTTTCTGTCGATGCGATATCGGTGGGACCCACTATACCTTGCCGCATTACCAATCTACCCAAAAACCTTTGTTTCTGCTTTTTTTCTTACCTTTCGCCATTTCAGACGTCCCACTACTTAATCATCTGCATACTTCACTTCACATATCTCAACGTTTAACTTTTAAGCCCCACACCAAAACCTTGCGATGTTGCGATGTGACATCATCATCGAACATCACAAATTATAACTATCACATCTAGCACAATTCACCATTTTCCTTTTAGCGCACATGCATACTGCACTTCACACTTTTTATGCTTTACCTTTTTTGATCACCCGCAACTTCGCAATTCCCATGTTTTATGACATACCTTTTTAGCGCCCGCAAGTTATTTGATTTAAGTTGCAATATGATCGCAAATCGCATACTGTAAACTCACGAGGATAATGGCCATAAATTAAAATATTTAAGTTGTGATGCGATAGTGCCATCGCACATGTCGCAATCGCAAGAACTTAAGGTTTCCCATATTGTGCTAATTAAAAGTTAAAATCAACATGATTACTATTGAAATGAGAAGAAAAGTAACTATCATGGACTATGTATTAATGATTATCAGTATAATAGGACTGCTGAGTTATACATAAAGTCTCATAACTATTATAGAGTCCTTTATAACATAAGCCCATCATCATGAGATCGGCGGTTATGACCCTATGCTTAACGCCATTGCAAAATGGAGGAGAGTTGGGATTAGCCTCTATGGAGCTAGCCCCTGTCGCATGTGACTGCTTCCCTGTGACCGACAGCACGGAGTTTTAAAACCTTATCTGCCAGCATTATCCGCCGAAGTTTTTTCATGTGAACACGACTTCAATAGATAGTTATCATTCAATGTTATCCCTAAATTAGTGCATGGTTCCATCATTTATGTCTTCCCGCCTATTCTGGTGGAGTTAACTAGAGTTCCTCCTGTTTTGGAGGAGGTTTTCTAGTGCCACTGGGAAAAATCTTGTTCGGGTCATAACTTTCTGAATTTTCAACCAAACAAGATGAGGTTTTAGTCAATTTTGGGTTTCTAGAGAATTGTGGAGATTTTGGGACATGTTGCAGAGAAAAAAAAGGTGTTCTTCAGCCATTTTTAGTTCAGTGAAGAGAAAAGAGCCATCAGGGCCATGAGGGAGATGGAGTTGTATTGGGTTGTACTTCATTGTTTAAGGTGAAACAAAAAACATTTTTAGCTTATTTTTGTCTTCTGAATTCAAATTCACATCTTGTTTTTCATGTTTATGCATAATTTTCACTATGTAACCATTTGGAGCAAATTAATAGAGCAAGGACATACCATTGGGGAGACTTGGATCAACAGATGTAGCCAAGAGGGGTGAAATGCCTCATCGTTTTAATGTGTTATGGTATGGTGAAGTTTACTTGCTGTTTATTTCTATTGTTATATGTTAAACAATAAATTTAATTAACAAATCATCACACATAAAACTCAGAAACATTACCAAAACTATTTTTTTTAAAACTTGGAAGTCATGGAGAATACTTTTCACACTAGATTATATGGAAATGGATACTTTTCATAGCATTACAAATAGTTCCATTTTCATATCACTCTACTATCAGAGCTAGATTTTTAATCTGCATTTGTTCTTGTGAAAACATTTAGTTGACTATTTGCAAGTTTTGATGCTTACTAGGCCTAAGCTCAAGAGCGGGAAAGGACAATTGGTTAGAGAAAAAAATAATCCTCAACCAACGAGGACCGAAGAGCCAGTAACTCCACTTTCTAATTTACCTCCAAGAGCCATAGAAGAAGCCTCAAGCATGTCTTCAAGAGAAGGAGAAGTTCTTGAAGAGATTGATCCTAAAGAAGAAAAATGGGTATTTCGAAAGGCTTTCCTAGACATGTCTAAGATGGTGAGGATACTCCACCAAGAAAGGAATGATAGGCTTGTAGGAGAATGTTCTAGACAATAGAAATGAGGAGAGGGTTCTTCAGGAGGAAAGAAAAGTGATGACAAGTCAAAGAAAGGACATGGAGGAAATGATGATCCACCATCCCCATCTTCATCGTCTTCCTCCAGATCGTCATCCTCTACTTCCTTGAAACGATATCACAAGTCTAAAACCATTGGTAAAATTCCATTTTTAAAGCTTGATGTTAAATTTGAGTTGCCCATGTTTAATAGTGAGGTCAATGCAGAGAAACTTGTCAATTAGATAAGACAGTTGGAAGTTTATTTGAGGATACAAAACCTTCATGAAGACAACACCAAGATTTAGTTAGCCTCTTTGAGAATGAAGGGAGAAGAAATTGTATGGTGGGAAGCCAAGACCAAGGATGAAATCAAAAAAATGGTAAGCTCACTTTATCATGGGCTGGATTTATTTCTACAATTAAACATAAATTTTATCCATTAATTGATACACTTACACAATTAGCCTTAATATAAACTTATTTTCCACTAGTTATGACATGTTAAATTTGAATTAAATAAAGATTATATGTTAATGAAACCCAACCTTCAAATATGAAAAATTCAAAAATCTCAGCAAAAAAAAAAACCATTATCCCTTTGAAAGCTCATTTTCATAAACTTTTATAAAGTAGCAATATTTATGGAAGACAACAGTTCAATACATATTGGAAAATAATAATAATAATAATAATACTAATAATATATATATATATATATATATATATATATATATATATATATATATATATATATGATGATGAATTGATTGTATATTAATTCTGAAAATAAGGATTTCATGCTTGAACTTTAAAATTAGATAAAGAGTCTAGGCTCAATGGAATCTAACATTTTGATAATACTTTGTAAAATAACAACTTATAGCACTGAAAACAATCAATGTAAATAGTTCGCAATAGAGTAATTTCTCTCATTATAAATTATTTTTACCATAACCTTATTTTACACATTTTTACTATTAAAATATGGTAATCATTTAACACAAGCATATCTATAAATTATGAGTAATTTTTCAATAGCATGATGTAAAAATTTAGTGAAGTGGGAGGGAGCAGTTGGCAATACAAAATAATGAGTGACAAATATTTCAATGGTGAGAACCTAAAAGATTAGTGTATATGGATATATAAATATAGTATACTCAATACATATTTTATTATAAGGTGACCTTAAAATGTATGAAATTAAAACTAGAAAGAAATAATTTTAGTCTTAGTTTGTGGTTTCACTAAAGGTTGGATAACGAAGAGATAGAGAAAATAAACCATATAGAAAAAAAAGCATACATGTTTTTGTTGAAGTTCAAACATTCTTATTGATAGAGATCAATGGAGATGTTGAGATATTGAAGTAATAGTTGGAGTAAATGAGAATAACTAGTTCCATATATAAATTTGAAAACTAATATCTTGGACCAATATCATAATAAGCTAATAGCCAAGACACTATAGAAATAGAAATTGATATAGATATTGAAATTGATATGATCCAGTAAGCTAAAGAAAAAAAATTATATCTAGGAAAATAATTGTAATCAGGTAATGGTACTCTCATCGGAATATAATCTACCAATATGATTCACAAGTCCAAACACACACACACACACACACACACATATAATTTTTTTCATTTACAAAGTGTGTTACTATATACAAAAATATGAAGACAATAAATTGACATTGATCATTTTCACATAAACTGGGAAGGACTCAAGTTGTTTCTCTCTTTGGAACTTTAAATGTATCATGAAACTACCAAGAGAGAGAAAATACCTTCATAGGGCAACATTTCTTCAAGTTCCACGTTTAAAAAGAGAGTTCTCGTTTCTAGGACTTTGGTTTATCCCTATGCTTAATAAATCAAGACTTAAAATGAATCCACACTATGTTGAACCCTCACCAAATTAGTTTTTGACCAATGTTTTGAATAAGATTGCAAAGATTCAAAAATGTCACCTCAATGTGAAAATATTTTGAGTTCAACTTCTAAAATATTAGGGTTAAATTTCAGGCCTCAAATTCGATGTTAAATATTTAGTCCCATTAATTGGTTTTCCATTTATTTAATTTTCCTGTAAGTCCATTGAATTTTTGTAGAGCTTTTAATGTGTAAGGATTTTTTTTATTTTCGTGATTAAATTTGTTCCTGTGTGTTTTATTTGTGCACTGAATCATTTTCTCTAAGTCTTAGTTATTTCATTTTGTATTTTATGATTTTTAGTATTTATAGGTTTCACATAGTTTTTGAAAAACATATTTGAATTGGTTTTATAAAGTTATAGGTATCCCTCAAGCTTGGAGTGATCCCTCACCAACTTCCTAAAGATAAGTATGTTACTCCTTTTAAGGTTTAGTTTCCCTTACTTATCTTTTTTTTTTTAATATTAAATACTAATCATATTTATATTTCAATTTTCTTGATGAGGAAAACTCTTACTCTCTATGATCAAGAGATCATGTCCAACTAAAAAAAAAATGCTCAGAAATGGAAATGTTAGAAATGGTTGCAGTCTAAACGACCGAAAAAGTCTCCTCGTTGTGATTCTGGTGCCATGAACGAGACTCAAATCCGATGTCGTATGTGAAAGTTATTGAGGTTTGAATTTGTCTAGTAACCTCCAAAACAGGACTTTTTGACCAAATGAATTTGCCATTTTCAAAAAAAACAAAAAAAAAAATTTGTATGGAAAAAAAATATTTTTTATAAGGTTTATATTGGCCTATCAGAGGGTGCCACATGGCCTGCCCAAAGGTTTCCACGCGTCCCCATGCCATAGGTTGAAAAGTGCTATGTAAAAATTCAAAGGGCATGAGGGTCGAACCCTCAACTCGACTCTTCGGTCAGGGCCGACCCGACCAACATAGCAAAGGAAATGAGTTTTCACATTGGGTGAGTTGGGTGGCATGCAAACGCGAGTCGGGTCATTGAAGGTGTAAACCTGCAGTTGGGCACTCGTGAATGGCTATGCATGTCGTGAGTTGTAGCGGGCAGAGAAAGATATGGGTAAGCCCTCAGGGCTTAAGCCCATCGTAATGAGATCGGTGGTTATGACCCTAGGCTTAACACCATTGAAAACTGGTGGAGATTTGGGCTTAGCCTCTATGGAGCTAGCCCCTATCGTATGTGACCGCTTCCCTGTGACCGACGGCGCAGAGTTTTAAGACCTTATCTGCAAGCATTATCTGCCGAAGTTTCTGCATGTGAACACGACTTCAACAGATAGTTAGCATTCAATTTTATCCCTAAATTAGTGCATGGTTCCATCATTTATGTCTTCCCACTTATTCTGGTGGAGTTAACTAGATTTCCTCCTGTTTTGGAGGAGGTTTTCTAGTGCCACTGGGAAAAATCTTGTTTGGGTCATAACTTTCTCAATTTTCAACCAAACAAGATGAAATTTTAGTCAATTTTGGGTTTCTGGAGAATTTTGAAGAGTTTGGGACATGTCGCAGAGAAAACAAAGGTGTTCTTCAGCCATTTTTAGTTCAGTGAAGAGAAAAGAGTCATCAGGGCCACGAGGGAGATGGAGTTGTATTGGGTTGTACTTCACTGTTTAAGGTGAAACAAAAGACATTTTTAGCTTATTTCTCTCTTCTGAAGCCAAATTCACATATTTTTTTTCATGTTTAGCCATAATTTTCCCTATGTAACCATTTTGAGAAAATTAATAGAGCAAGGACATACCATTGGGGAGCCTTGGACCGACAGATGTAGCCCAAGAGGGGTGAACTGCCTCATCGTTTTAATGTGTTATGGTATGGTGAAGTTTACTTGTTGTTTATTTCTGTTGTTATATGTTAAACAATAAATTTAATTAACAAATTATCACACATAAAACTCAGAAACATTACCAAAACTATTTTTTTTTAACTTGGAAGTCATGGAGAATACTTTTCACACTAAATTATATGGAAATGGATACTTTTCATAGCATTACAAATAGTTCCATTTTCAGATCACTCTACTATCAGAGCTAGAGTTTTAATCTGCATTTGTTCTTGTGCAAACATATAGTTGACTATTTGCAAGTTTTGATGCTTACTAGGCCTAAGCTCAAGAGGGGGGAAGGACAATTGGTTAGAGCACAAAATAATCCTCAACCAAGGAGGACTAAAGAGCCAGTAACTCCACTTTCTAATTTACCTCTAAGCGCCATAGAAGAAGCCTCAAGCATGTCTTCAAGAGAAGGAGAAGTTCTTGAACACATTGATCCTAAAGAAGAAAAATGGGTATTTCAAAAGGCTTTCCTACACATGTGTGAGATGGTGAGGATAATTTATCAAGAAAGGAATGATAGGCTTGTAGGAGAATGGTCTAGACACTAGAAATAAGGAGAGGGTTTTTCGGGAGGAAATAAAAGTGATGGCAAGTCAAATAAAGGACATGGAGGAAATGATGATCCACCATCCCCATCTTCATCCTCTTCCTCTAGATCGTCATCCTCTACTTCCTTGAATCGATCTCACAAGTCTAAAACCATTGGTAAAAGTCCATTTTTAAAGCTTCATGTGAAATTTGAGTTGCCTATGTTTAATAGTGAGGTCAATGCAGAGAAGCTTGTCAATTAGATAAGACAGTTGGAAGTTTATTTGAGGATACAAAACCTTCATGAAGACAACACCAAGAGTTAGTTACCCTCTTTGAGAATGAAGGGAGAAGAATTGGTATGGTGGGAAGGCAAGACCAAGGATGAAATCAAAAGAATGGTAAGATCACTTTATCATGGGATGGATTTATTTCTAGAATTAAACATAAATTTTATCTATTAATTGATATACTTACACAATTAGCCTCAATTGGTTTTCAAAGGAGAGGGTTCTTCAGGAGGAAAGGAAAGTGATGACAAGTCAAAGAAAGGAAATGGAGGAAATGATGATCCACCATCCCCATCTTCATCCTCTTCCTCTAGATCGTCATCCTCTACTTCCTTGAATCGATCTCACAAGTCTAAAACCATTGGTAAAAGTCCATTTTTAAAGCTTGATGTGAAATTTGAGTTGCCTATGTTTAATAGTGAGGTCAACGCAGAGAAACTTGTCAATTAGATAAGACAGTTGGAAGTTTATTTGAGGACACAAAACCTTCATGAAGACAACACCAAGATTTAGTTAGCCTCTTTGAGAATGAAGAGAGAAGAATTGGTATGGTGGGAAGCCAAGACCAAGGATGAAATAAAAAAAATGGTAAGATCACTTTATCATGGGTTGGATTTACTTCTACAATTAAACATAAATTTTATCCATTAGCTCATTTACAAAAGGCTATCATGAATTGGTAAAGTTTTAGACAACTTAAGGGACAAAATGCTCAAGATTACACTCAGGAGTTTAGATGAAGGGCTTTATTACTTGGAATTGATTTGCATAGCCAAGAAAATTTTCTGAAATATATTGGTGGTTTACACAACTATCTTATACATACTATCCTTGTGTTCAATCTTACTAGTTTAGATGAGGTTTGTGTCCAAGCCACACATTTAGAGGCTAGAGGAAAACAATATTTTGATGGGAATGAGGATAGGGAATTTAAAGGCAAAGGAAGAAAAAGCAATGCAAACTCTAGGAAAGAAAAACAAAAATTCTTCTATAAAAATTGCTCCAAAACAAGCCACGATGAAGACCATTGCTGGAAAATTCATATGGAGTTAAAACCAGAAAAATTCAGAACCAAAGAAAAGGCCAAATAAAAGGGAAAAATGGTTACAATAGCTGAACAAGACTTAGGGTCTGAATTAGGAGATGAAACTAAAAGCATAGCCATGGTACTAAAGAACATAAAGGGGAAAGCGATTGTAAAAGAAACAAATCCCAGTTCTAGCACTTTAAACTGTCACATAGAAGCTCCAAATGAAGAGAGGAGGATTGAGTTGTTTCATGTGAGGATAATTTCAAAACACACAAATATAGACACACTATTTGATAGTGGTTCACAAGTAAATCTCATCTCAAAAGACTTAGTCAAGAAGTTGAAACTTGAGACAATTCCACATCTAAAGCCATATCCACTTGGTTGGACTTAAAAGGGTGCTAATTTACAAGTTTCAAGGAAGTGCATGTTGCGCTTCGCCATAACAGCTCATTATGTTGACATGGTTGAATTAGATGTAGTACTTCATGAAATTACAGGTGTGGTGTTGGGTAATCCATACTTCTATGAAAAAAAAGAGATCTTCCATCACCATGAGAACAAGTATCATTTATTCAAGGATGTCAAGGAGTATATTCTGACGGCACATCGAAAGAAGCTAGAATATTCTTTAATGAATGTAGGGAAATTGAAAAGGCTTGTTAGTGGAAGTCAAAATTTGACTTTGTTGATGATGAAGCAAAAATATTTTGTACATAATCCTTTTCATATTATTGCCGATGTAAATTATGATATGTTTTAGTCTGAAAGAAGGTCTTCTTGGGAAGAAGATGACAAGATGTTGCATGAAGTGTCTTTGGTGTCCATCGTTGAAGAGAACAAAGTGGCAGTGAAAAGTGGTGAAAGAATCCGAGAAAGGGAAAAGCATGCAAGAAAATAGGGCACAATGTTCAGCATGGATCAATGCTGGTTTCAGAATGGCAGAGTACTATGGCGAGGAAACTTCGTCAGGAATCGACACAAGTACATGGCTCATTCGGCAAAAAGTCACCACAAGGAG
The DNA here is from genome assembly GCA_034641835.2 of Pinus albicaulis. NCBI lineage: Eukaryota > Viridiplantae > Streptophyta > Pinopsida > Pinales > Pinaceae > Pinus > Pinus albicaulis. Next base: position 8,840 of record JAXQQM020085261.1, on the reverse strand, counting down.
AGTTGGCAAGGTGAATCTTATATTCAGCTTCCTTTGAAGGTAGACCATTGTAGGAGTAGTACGTTTTCTACAAATTTTAATTGTTGTCCTACAAATTTCAAAAATTTGCATCATGACACAGTTAAGGTTAGCAACACTCGGTTAAGAGATTCAAGGAAGAATTTATCTTTTATGAGAAGCTCAATCTGATGAAATCAGGAAGATTTCAGTGGTTCAAGGTTGGAAGAGTGGAGAATCAATCTCCTCATCTTCATTTTCCGTAATTTAGAGAGCTTTTGGGGACCAAAAACTTCCCATTGGGGAGGTGTGATCAAGAGATCATGTCGAATTGAAAAAAAAATGCTCAAAAATTGAAATGCTCAGAAATGGTTGCAGTCTAAATGACCGAAAAGGTCTCATCGCTACGATTCTAGTGCCATGAACGGGACTCAAATCAGATGTCGTATGTGAAAGTTAATGAGGTTTGAATTCATCTAGTGACCTCCAAAACAAGACTTTTTAACCAAATGAATTTGTCATTTTCGAAAAAAAAAACTTTATACGACAATTTTTTTTTTTTTATAAGGTTTTTATTGGCCTATCAGAGGGTGCTACGTGGCCCCAGGCCATAGGTTGAAAAGTGCTATTTAAAATTTTGGAGGGCATGACGATCGAACCCTTGACCCAACTCGTCAGGCAGGGCCGACCCGACCAACACAGCAAAGGAAATAAGTTTTCACAGTGGGCGAGTCGAGTGGCATGTAAGCACGATTCGGGTTGTTGAAGGTGTAAACGTGTAGTCGGGCACTCGTGAACGACTATTCGGGTCGTGAGTTGTAATGGGCGGAGAAAGATATGGCTAAGCCCTCAGGGCTTAGTCCCATCATCATGAGACCGACATTTATGACGCTGGGCTTAATGCCATTGCAAACCAGCGGAGAGTTGGGCTTAGCCCCTATGGAGCTATCCCCTATCGCATGTGACCACTTCCCTATGAACGAGGGCATTGTGTTCTAAAAAGTTATCCGCTAGCATTAACCGCTGAAGATTCCGCATGTGAACACAACTTCAACTGACAGTTAGCATTAAATTTTATCCTTAAATTAGTGCGTGGTTCTACCATTTATGTCTGCTTGCCTATTCTGGTGGAGTTAACTGGAGTTCCTCTAGTTTTGGAGGATGATTTCTAGTGCCACTGGGAAAAATCTTGTTTGGGTGATAAATTTCTCAATTTTCGACCAAAAAAGATGAAATTTTAGTCAATTTTTGGTTTTTGGAGCATTATGAAGAGTTTGGAATAGGTTGCAGAGCGAACAGAGGTGTTCTTTAGCCATTTTTTCTTCAGGGAAGAGAAAAGAGCCATCAGGGCCATCAGGGAGATGGAGCTATATTTGGTTGTACTTTAGTGTTTAAGGTGAAACAAAATCCATTTTTAGCTTGTTTCTATCTTCTAAATTCAAATTCATAGCTTTTTTTTCCTGTTTAGACATATTTTTCACTGCGTAAGCATTTTGAGCAAATTAAAAGAGCAAGGACATACCATTGGGGAGCCTTGGACTGACAAATGTAGCCCAGGAGGGGTAAAATGCCCCATCAGTTTGATGTGTTATGATATGGTGAAGTTTAATTGTTGTATATTTCTGTTGTTATATGTTAAACAATAAATTTAATTAACAAATCCTCACACATAAAACTCGGAAACATTATCAAAACTATTTTGTTTAACTTGCAAGACATGGAGAATACTTCGATCACTAAATTATATGGAAATGGATACTTTGCATAGCATTAAAAATAGTTCCATTTTCAGATCACTCTACTCAAGGACTATGACAAATATTTGGAACTATAAGGTTTTTCATGTAACAAAGGTATGCCTTAAGCTATGCTAATGTAATGCAAATGAATACCCAAGCATATTGATTTTAAGAGTTGTACCTATGCATCATTGAGTGAATGATATGTCAAGGATTTGGAGTTGGGATTGATAAAATTCACATTTCAACAACATTGCAATCATTGTGTTCTCTATTAGTCAGTGTGATGTTATGTATTGAGTATAATACGATGAGAGTCAAATTGTTTGGGACACATCTAGAAAATAGTCAATGTTGAGGCATGGTTGTCTGAGTATGATTTGGATTATTTCTATGGTATATATCTTGGAGTTTTTATCTTAAAAAAAAAATTCCATTGTGTTAGGGGTTCATCTATATGGTGTATGTTGTAAATACTCCCAACTACTGCGATGAATAAACACTGGTAGCAGCCACACATACATTGAATTTTTTTGTAGGAAGGACAAAGCACATGTTTTTCAAATATGCAGGTGCTTCACGCAAATATCATAAAATAGATTACCCGGCCTTACTCTACATTATTTATTTACCCATCGCATTGACTGACCTCTTGCCCTCACATCGCTGCTCGCAGCTTTTAAGGTTTACCTCTTGAGCTTTTTTCCGAAACTAAAGTTTCTGTTGATGCGATATCGATGGGACCCACTATACCTTGCCGCATTACCAATCTACCCAAAAACCTTTGTTTATGCTTTGTTTCTTACCTTTCGCCATTTCGGACGTCCCTCTGCTTAATCATCTGCATACCTCACTTCACATATATTAACGTTTAACTTTTAAGCCCCACACAAAAACCTTGCGATGTTGCGAGGTGACATCATCATCGAACATCACAAATTATAACTATCACATCTAGCACAATTCACCATTTTCTTTTTAGCACACCCGCATACTGCACTACACACGTTTTATGCTTTACTTTTTTGATCACCCGCAACTTTGCACTTCGCATTTTTTATGACATACCTTTCTAGCACCTGCAAGTTATTTGATTTAAGTTGCAATATGATCGCAAATCGCATACCGTAAGCTCACGAGGATATTTCCCATAAATTAAAATATTTAAGTTGCGATGCGATAGTGCCATCGCACATGTCGCAATCGCAAGAACTTAAGGTTTCCCGTATTGTGCCAATTAAAAGTTAAAATCAACATGATTACCATTGAAATGAGAAGCAAAGTAACTATCATGGACTATGTATTAATGATTATCAGTACAATAGGACTACTGAGTTATACATAAAGTCTCATAACTATTATAGAGTCCTTTATAACATAAGAGGTGAAAAAAGTCCTCAACTATTACAGAGTTAGGAACATACAAGATTTACATTCAAAATCCATTTCAGTACATAGTCTAGAATGAGTATAATGAAAATTATAAAATAGGATAACTCTATATTCCATAAATAAACTGGATCATATCCCTGTATTTATGCTGATACGTAGATAAGAAAATCCCAAGATATATACTTGACCAACCTAAAAGGAAAGAGTCCATTTCAATTGTTGAACAGAAAATGGGGTAATAGTTGTACCTGTGTAACACAGATACAATAAATTAGTTAAGACTATAAGCATCACATAAATGAAATATTGAAATTCAAATAGTATTATAAAACTATACGATTACCTGAGAGGAAACATGATGGGCTATCTATATGCAGGGGAAAATAAATAATTATCATAAGTCAAGTTTGAGTATATAAAGTAATAGCAATAAGTTAAATTACTATCTGCTAACTCAACCAAATATCCCAAATATTATTATGATAAATTCCCATTTGGAGTTACGACATTTTTATTGTAAAAAGTGAAGTGAGGTGAAATTCTCGACAACAATGGAAACAAAATTCTGAAATGAGAAATAGTTTGTTCATCCAAGTAAATGAGGAAAATGAAGACTTCGTAGGAATCTCGTTTATGAACGAATCCAAACCAAGGATTTGGATTCCAAATGACTTGAGTTCCAAAATAAAAGGGAAACTAAGATTTCTCATAAATAAATATGAGAAATGTAATTCTCATAAATACTAAGGGCATATACATGTTTATCCACATAAACTTTAAACACGAATTTTCCGAAAAGATATGATTAAGGAATTACGCAAAAATATCGTAAAATTGTAAACGCAATACTAGATAATGGAAGGGATTGATTATGTGTGGAATATACGTTGCATTCAATACTACGATGGGAATCAGAGATAAATATCTCTCGATCTTGCATTTTTCCTTCATGAAGATGCTGATCTATAACAATGTTCCTTTCAAAAACAAAGGGACAAATAAAATTCTTCATAAATTAAAACGATTTGAAAATAAGAATTAGAATAATTTGACTAATTTTGAATTCTATCCCTAATTAAACAAAATCCCCAATACTGAAGTATGGAAATCCCAGAACTCAAACACTGGGTATTTAACAAGATACAATGTCAGGAAATTATATTTCACAATTTCCTAACAATTTCATAGAGGAAGTATAAATCGAACTCATAAATTGGAAAACATTGGGCTCTATACGCTAGAATTACCTGAAGTTTAATTCCAGCAATAAAAAATCCAAACTAGAAAATTTTACTTAGAAATGGCATATCTTTGTCGTAGTCCTGGACAAAACATAATGAATCGATTTAATAAGAAATATAATAATCACAATCGTGAGTCCAAATCCTAATCTCGGTTATGCCACATAGAGGAGAATTTCAAAATAGGGATTTACATGTGGTTTTAAAAACCGGAAAGGTGCTTAATGTGTAAGGATTTTTGTAGGTGCTTAAGGTGTAAACCTGCAGTTGGGCACTCATGAATGGTATGCATGTCATCAGTTGTAGCGGGCGGAGAAAGATATGGGTAAGCCCTCAGGGCTTAAGCCCATCGTCATGAGATCGACGGTTATGACCATATGCTTAACGCCATTGCAAACTGGAGGAGAGTTGGGCTTAGCCTCTGTGGAGCTAGCCCCTATCGCATGTGACCGCTTCCCTGTGACCGACGACGCGGAGTTTTAAAACCTTATCTGCCAACATTATCTGCCGAAGTTTTTGCATGTGAACACGACTTCAAAAGATAGTTAGCATTCAATGTTATCCCTAAATTAGTGCATGGTTCCATCATTTATGTCTTCCTGCCTATTCTAGTGGAGTTAATTAGAGTTCCTCCTATTTTGGAGGAGGTTTTCTAGTGCCACTGGGAAAAATCTTGTTTGGGTCATAACTTTCTCAATTTTCGACCAAACAAGATGAAATTTTAGTCAATTTTTGGTTTCTGGAGAATTTTGAAGAGTTTGGGACATGTCACAGAGAAAAATAAGGTGTTCTTCAGCCATTTTTACTTCAGTGAAGAGAAAAGAGCCATCAAGGCCATGAGGGAGATGGAGTTGTATTGGGTTGTACTTCAATGTTTAAGGTGAAACAAAAGACATTTTTAGCTTATTTCTGTCTTCTGAAGTCAAATTCACATCTTGTTTTTCATTTTTATGCATAATTTTCACTATGTAACCATTTTGAGCAAATTAATAGAGCAAGGACATACCATTGGGGAGCCTTGGATCGACATATGTAGCCCAAGAGGGGTGAACTGCCTCATCGTTTTAATGTGTTATGGTATGGTGAAGTTTAATTGCTGTTTATTTATGTTGTTATATGTTAAAAAATAAATTTAATTAACAAATCATCACACATAAAACTGAGAAACATTACCAGAACTATTTTTTTTTTTTAACTTGGAAGTCATGCAGAATACTTTTCACACTAAATTATATGGAAATGGATACTTTTCATAGCATTACAAATAGTTCCATTTTTAGATCACTCTACTATCAGAGCTAGAGTTTTAATCTGCATTTGTTCTTGTGCAAACATATAGTTGACTATTTGCAAGTTTTGATGCTTACTAGGCCTTAGCTCAAGAGGGGGAAAGGACAATTGGTTAGAGCACAAAATAATCCTCAACCAAGGAGGACCAAAGAGCCAGTAACTCAAATTTCTAATTTACCTCCAAGAGCCATAGAATAAGCCTCAAGCATGTCTTCAAGAGAAGGAGAAGTTCTTGAAGACATTGATCCTAAAGAAGAAAAATGGGTATTTCGAAATGCTTTCCTAGACATGTCTGAGATGATGAGGATCCTCGACCAAGAAAGGAATGATAGGCTTGTAGGAGAATGGTCTAGACACTAGAAATAAGGAGAGGGTTCTTCAGGAGGAAAAAAAAAGTGATGACAAGTCAAAGAAAGGACATGGAGGAAATGATGATCCACCATCCCCATCTTCATCGTCTTCCTCTAGATCGTCATCCTCTACTTCCTTGAATCGATCTCACAAGTCTAAAACCATTGGTAAAAGTCCATTTTTAAAGCTTGATGTTAAATTTGAGTTGCCTATGTTTAATAGTGAGGTCAATGCAGAGAAACTTGTCAATTAGATAAGACAGTTGGAAGTTTATTTGAGGATACAAAACCTTCATGAAGACAACACCAAGATTTAGTTAGCCTTTTTGAGAATGAAGGGAGAAGAATTGGTATGGTGGGAAGCCAAGGCCAAGGATGAAATCAAAAAAATGGTAAGATCACTTTATGATGGGCTGGATTTATTTCTACAATTAAACATAAATTTTATCCATTAATTGATATACTTACACAATTAGGCTTAATTGGTTTTCAAAGGAGAGGGTTCTTCAGGAGCAAAGAAAAGTGATGACAATTCAAAGAAAGTACATGGAGGAAATGATGATCCACCATCCCCATCTTCATCCTCTTCCTCTAGATCGTCATCCTCTACTTCCTTGAATCGATCTCACAAGTCTAAAACCATTGGTAAAAGTCCATTTTTAAAGCTTGATGTGAAATCTGAGTTGCCTATGTTTAATAGTGAGGACAATGCAGAGAAACTTGTCAATTAGATAAGACAGTTGGAATTTTATTTGAGGATACAAAACCTTCATGAAGACAACACCAAGATTTAGTTAGCCTCTTTGAGAATGAAGGGAGAAGAATTGGTATGGTGGGAAGCCAAGACCAGGGATGAAATCAAAAAAATTGTAAGATCACTTTATCATGGGCTGGATTTATTTCTACAATTAAACAGAAATTTTATCCATTAGCTCATTTACAAAAGGCTATCATGAATTAGTAAAGTTTTAGACAACATAAGGGACAAAGTGCTCAAGATTACACTCGATTTAATAAGAAATATAATAATCACAATCGTGAGTCAAAATCCTAATCTCGGTTATGCCACATATAGGAGAATTTCAAAATAGGGATTTACATGTGGTTTTAAAAACCGGAAAGGTGCTTACCAGTGACTACAACATGAGCCACGACCTCAACGTCGTGTGTCTAGTAAAAAAATGCAAACACTTAGCTCTCCATCCAAATGCCCAAATGTGCGTTTAAAATATAAACCACGAGAGTGAAAACCTGAGATAATATCAGTGAAGATTCTTACCTCGACCAAGTGTGAAGGTTGTCTCCATGTGCCAACTGACTATTCTTCCCAAGTAGAAGAAATGAGCCTCACTGCTCATAAAATCAATGGAGAATACATCGTGAAGTATGAATTTCAGGAAGGTGTGAAAAGGCTGAGTTGGAACGCGTTAGACAGAAATGGTAAGTGGAAATGAGACTGAGTCTAGAGAGGAAGACATTTATGAGATTTGAAAACCATAATAGAAAATCAATCATACACCTCTTTGTGTACGATAGCTGGAAGAATGTGACTTCCTTGTGGATAAAAGCATGTAATACGAGAGACCATGTGATATGGCAAGTTCAAATTAAATACGGGGATAATTTTAGGGGCGAATTTTAGCCCAAAGGCGAATTTTAAGGGATTTTCAATTTTAATAGGGCGAATTTTTTACATAAAACCCATTTTCTATAGTTTAATAAAGTTAGCCCAATAAATATTTTAAAAATAATTAATTATTAAGTAGTAGCCCACCAAAAAAAGGGCGCATAACATGGAAAAATGAAATTCGCCCCGATTTTTTTCTTATGGAGCAAATTTCCATGGCATTCGCCTGGATTTACAAGGTCCAAATGAGGAGTTACAGTGATTCGCCCCAATTTTTTCAATGGTTAGGAGAGGTGGCTGGTCGCTGGACACAGATCTTCTTGCTGGCTGAGCAAGGCCGACCCTCTCTGGTCTGTTCGTTGTTAGGGCCTTCCCATAGTTGGCCGCAGATTTTACTGCTGAGGGATCGAGAATTTGTTAATGCTCTCAAACTATAGGGCCAAGTCTGGAGCTCAGCAACTGTGAAACGCAGACCTTTGCGGCCTCATCCCACCGCCTTGCAAGTTGCAGAGTTCGAGGGTAATGAGACGAGCGGCTCCATCCGTGGAAATGGCAATGTCTGAAGGGCCGCAGATTTTACTGCTGAGGGATAGAGAATTTGTTAATGCTCTCAAACTATAGGGCCAAGTCTGGAGCTCAGCAACTGTGAAACACAGACCTTTGCCGCCTCATCCCACCGCCTTGCAAGGTTCATCCGATAATCTGGTTTTCTTCCTTTACCTGCTTTGTATTCCTTCTATGCTTAGACCTGAGCTTATTGGAGAGCATTCCTTCAATGCAGAGTTGAGCTTACCTAAGAGGAAATGTTGTGCTTATCTAAGAGGAAAAACCTGCGCTGAGCTTACGGAAGAGGAAAAACTTTCTTTCTATGATATTTTTGGTCTGTCTATGTATACAAGAAAGCACTGCTTCTTAGCTCTGGGCTATCACTCTTTTTTAGGTCAGCTTTATCTTTGAATCGATCCTTTTTCAAGGTAAAGGATATGTCAGCGCAGTTCTAGAATGGGGGTATGTTCCAAGCAGAACAGAGTGCAGCAAGGAAGATGGTAAATATTATCAGTATCTGAACAGAGTATAGTTTGTGGTGATGGTTGAGAACCATAAGTTTCTGCTGTTGAATGTGGGCAATGCATGGAGGCATTCTAATGAAGTGGGGTGTGTGAATACTGAAGATTCTGGTTTTTGAAAGATGAGTGGAGGAATT